>JAHWFP010134146.1:10175-44305 GCA_023313725.1 Lithobius niger | reverse complement strand
TGATAGGTACTGATATACGATCGCATAGGTACTGATATACGATCGGTTTGCGGTTTGTAGGGCTAGTGGGGAGAGTTGTGGGGGGTGAGGGAGGGGGCTTCTTTTTTCACTTGAATCTGGGGAAGCGTAAATGGGGGCATTGGATTGGCGAGCGGGGCATCGAAACTTTGTGGATCATACTGTCTTTCCATTTCACCGAAAGTTCAGCCATGATTAAAATGCGGCGAAATAGGAATTCCCGTTTCGCCGAATCCCATGTCGCAGAATCAAAATGCTCTATAAATGTAATATTGCTGAAGTTAAAGACGTATTCCTAACTGGAAGAAATTTGTAATTAGCTGCGGTTTCTGATGTTATGTTTAGACGCAGCAGCAACGCGAGCGAGGCACGTAATTTGATTTGAAAATAAATATTCGCCAAAGCAGGAGTCGCCGAAACGGGAATTCCCGTTTAGCCAAAAATTAAGACACTGATTAGAATTCGGCGAAACGGACATCCGATCACACACAGGCCCGGACTGGCCATAGCGGCAGGGTGCCAATGGCACATGGGCCCTCCCGTAAATTTGTAAGGGGGCCTTTTTCGAGTTTACAGTTACAAATGAAATTTCTGCTGCAGTTGGATTTTCTCTTTGCAATTTCTTGGTTGCTCTTAAAATCTGGTCAATTTATAGCTCTCTATAAATGACTGAACTATAAAGACAGCATTAAGGCCCGGCCCCCGGGGGGGGGGGGATTAATTTTTGAACCTCGAAAATAACACTTTCAGCTATCAAAACTTCTAAAAACGCCTCAACTTCCTGGGAAAACCCCATGATGTGAGTGTTTACCCGCGGTTTTGAAGTTGTCAGTAACACTGCTGTAATTTTTTTCGTACACTTTCTAGAAAAGCCTTGCCTTCTGGTCCCTTGGCTCATGAGGGTCACAACATTTTTTACCTTGAATGGAGAGGTTAAGATTTTGTCAGGGTTTTGGAGGGGGGGGAGGGAGATAGAAAATTTGATGGTTACATTTTCATTTTGTCCGTCCCCTTCCCCTGGCCATAAATAATGATCGGGTCTCATAAGCTCGAATAATTTCACCTACAACCCCCCCACCCCCAGCATTCTGTTGGGGACCTTTTTAACGTCATGGCCTGATCACAGATTTGATTCCCCCCTTTCGAAAATATTGACTGGTCCCTAAAACCAGGGAGAATGAACTACAGAGCAAAATATCGCAGGAAAAATGAGAACGGGAAAAAAAAGGCGAAGGGGAAAAGGACAAATAAAACCATATCGTCAAAAGGATCGCGAAAGCCACTCACGCAAAAAGAGCCGCGGGAATTGTGTAATTTATATATGGGACTTCTACTCTCCCATTTTTTGATTTGTAGAACACCCGCCTCATACTCACTTTTTCGTTCTAATCCGATTACAGTAGACAACCTGTGTTACAAATTCCAGATACTAAGGACAGTTTTACGTCGATCGCGTGTGAAACGTCATTTGTCTCAGATTTCCGAACGCACAGATCTGACGAGCGTTGGAACTGCTATCCAGCCCTTCTTTGTGAGCATGCCTCGTCACATTTAACACCCGGTCTGCGTTCGAATCCGATTAGAGTAGGTACGATTTTTTCAAACAACACCTGCATTTTATGGCGTTTTGTTGTTTAATTTTAAATCAGTTACTCTTTTTTAATGAAGAAAAGGATTTAATTCAAAAATATCGGATGGAAAGTACGTTTATAGTTTGTATTTATCTTTCAATCAGCCAACCTTAAAATATTGCTCCAAAGTACAAAAATATATTTTAGATAATTTTGCCTCCACACTTCGCTAGGCAATTCGATTCTCTTTCATTAGAAACAAGTTTGACTCTATTATTTTGGAAAATAACTGAGAAAAACTGGAACTAAGATCGTAACTGAAATACGTTGTAGACGCTGGCGCCATCTAGTAGTCAGATTTGAGATAACCAAAGGTGTTGCACTCCTTAAGTCTGTTTCATGTGAGTGGGTATATGTGTATTTTGAGTGCATTTATAATTTGTGAAAGAAGCAGACTCCTAGTTAATGCAGTTTTTTGCCTGTTTTTGTGCTTGAAGGTCGTTTGAGGTGGTTATTTCTAGTTCGTTTGAGTTATTACTTGTTCATTTTGTGTATGCATTTTTATCTTTCAATTTTGCAGCGTTTTGCTGTTTATGGCGTCTATTTTGTTGGCTTCCATTTTGTTGTGTGTGTTTGTGGGTTTACGTTTTTGCGAATTAGAGTTCAAATTATAGTTCGTTGCGTTCGAGTGAACTCTAATCCGATTTTATTCGTGTATCTTCAGGGCTGTGAGTATGGGGATTCGAGCTCTAATGTTTTTTCACTCCAATCACTCCAAACCAGCCGTAGCGCTCATCACTTCCGGCCGAAAACTTAAAACTCCTTGTAGTAATTTGTAATTATTTTTCGTTGTTCTTTTAGGGCAAAAAGCCCATATACACTAGCTGAGTTGTGACTCAGGATGGGCTGCCTTCGGGTACTTAACTCGTACTTACCCCGCCCCCCCCCCCTTCCTTCAATAGTTGCGATGCATAACATCGTAGTTTAAAAAGATAGGCCTATTCACTTTGTTATGAGTTCAAAACTCAATTCACACCTTCTTTGACAAAGGCCTTGTTCCGTCAAACGGCTCTACACCCAAACCCTTTGCCCAGCCGACTTGTCCTCCCACTTCCCATTGTTCTTGTAGCCCTCAAGCAATCAGAGGTGCCTACCATCCTCGTAAGTCCGCGCTTTGGTCGCCAGAATCCGACCTGCTAGCATAAAATGCCCCAATAGCCCTCCCTCCTCAGCACGGCTCACAGATCTCAAAGCTAGACGGGTCACGCCAGTCGGGAGTGGAGACGTCACGTCGGAGGATGCCATGCCGGGCAAAATGGTAGTGGTTCGTAAGTTATTAGTTTAGCTTTTGAAATTTTTATTTAGGACCCCCCATTCTAAATTCATAGTTTAAAACTTAACTTAACTTCTAGCCTAGAGAAAATTATGGTTGGCAAGCCTTCGGCATTTCTGGCCCCCTGCCTTCCTTAACGTCAGCATTGATTCTCTTACTAAAATCCAAACTTTTCTTGTTTAGCTTAATTTAATTTTAATCTAAACTGACGGTTTGATCTTCGTGTAAGATTCATTTGAAACATAACTTCAATGTCTAGTTTGTAAAATTGCCGAGCTTTTTATATTCTATGAGAGTTTTTAGGAAAAAACTCCGGGAGGTTTGATCTTTTGTTTAAGGCACTTAGAAACAAAACTGTGGACGGTTGATCGTCATACGTGTTGAAACAAACTGTTGGAATGATTGTAACTAGCTGACGCTGTTCAATCTATCGAGTATCCCTAGTTGGGAACTCAGATTTACTTTTTCTAAATTTTCTAATCTGAAAATTTGAGTTTTTATTCAATAACACAAAACGCTGTTTGTCTGAATTTGTGAATTTCTTGCTGTAAATTCAAAACTTGTTGCTTTTCAATCTTTATTCAAAAGCTGTTCTAGTGAACCTAATTGTAAATTGTAATTTGCCATTCGTAAACTGCATTATTAAAAACAGGAATTTTGAACTTCAGTTCGTTTACTAGCCGATTAATTGTTTGAGTGTAAAATAAATATGTAGCCCATTTTTAGCTTTATTCTCCGTTAAACAGTTAAATAATTTCCACCGTTGGTGGCAGCAAAAACCAGTAGTATTAAGGTTAGGTCCCTATAGTTAGGACACCGACGCTTCATTCCCCATGCTGGGACAGTAGCCCTTGCTGTTCTTATACCGTAAAAAGTCGTTATAACCACTGGAAACCTTATACTGAAAGTACGTGTCAACCAAAGATGTCGGGGGCGTTACAAGCACGTATAAATTCAATGGGTCGACTCACGCTTGCAAACAAAATGATCCAATTTAATTCGTCTCCTTCAGCAAAATTTGCAACAAGAATTATTTACAATGTGACATCGATCAACTTGAATTTGTCCTACAAAACGACAAAGAGCATCTCTGCCGCTTGTAGCTACCTTTTGCGAGTGTCTCTGGCGGTAAAAGGTTCTTTCCATTTTATAGCAAGCTTCCCGCCAAAAGCCAAGTTACAAGTTGCAAATAATGGAACGTCAGTCCACGTGGAAAGTTGTTGCTTCTTACGGTGTTGGTGTTCGAAGGCTGGCAAATGTTCCAAAAGTTCTTACTTGTGGAACGGGGTAATGACCCATAATTGCAGATAATTACTTAATAACTGTCATTAGGTGTTCGAATGGAGATACGGCCAAACCTTACAAGCACCTCAGCCGTCGTAGCGTCCGCCGTTACAATTGGAACCGCAATCTTGGTTGGCCGATACTGACTGCCTTTCAAAAATCGGTATAGGCCACAAAATCACTTGATATTGTCAATTTAGTTTCCTTTTTCCAGGGGTGTGCGATCGTTAAAAAATAATTTCAGTAGCTTAAATCGTCGTAAAAAGGTGCTTGAGTAGATGTTGGATGAATAGCTACCACATTTTCGCGTGTGTTTACTGGGCCACTTACCTGTTGACACCAACTTTTGTTGAGTAGTTTGCATCACATTAACATAAAATCCCATCTAGGATGTTAATATACTAAGCAGAATACGTTACAGTTGATTCCTCTTTGTGTAAGGATTCAGGGCTTTATTATCATTAGGTTGTTTCCTATTTTCTTATTGATCACATCCTTGGATTTATGCATGCGCCATTTTGTTTCTAAATCCTGCGTTCGATTGGAGTCAACCTGGAGTCAATAGTGCCGACAATAAATCCGGGCTACAAAAATCTTCAAGTATGCAAAGCTTTGCTAAGACACATAAGCATCCGGGCGGCAAGAAATATTCAACATGCTCTTATTTTTAGCTTAAGTTTTTTTAATTTTAGTTAATTTTTTTTTATGTTAATTTAAGTTGAAAAAAATAAATTTAATACATTAAGAAAAGAACAATTTTAAATCATATCAGCTTCACTAAGTGCTTGAACCAAAAGAAACAAACATCCTATTTAAAAATGCAGGTCCAGTGCAGAAATAGAAAAAAATCGTTAAAATTTTCTGGTTATTTCAAACTAGTTTTTTTTTTTAACTTAAGCTATTTAATGTAATTTAAATGTTATTAAATTAAATTTGATACATTCGGAAGGCAAAAATTTTAAATGATGTCAGCACCTTTAGAAAAAGGGCTTGGCATTAATCTGGGAAGCAAAAAACCTTCCTAAAAAAATCGTTACACGTTAGTTAAACTTTTTTTCTTTAATTTTAATCTATTTTTTTAATTAAATTAATTTTTTTATTTAATTATACAACTTTGTATATATCATAATTTTGTTTAAAAATTTATAAAAATTTGCCACAGCACAACCCTGGACTCCCTGAACCAAAATTCATTTTTAATAAATTTTCTTCCATTTGCAGTGGCACTGCCACGTGATAATCGAAACCGGTATCGGAACCGTACGGAACCGGTTTTTGGTATCCGAATCGGCATCGGAACCGGAATTATGGTATCGGTGCTACCAGAATTATCGGTATCGGTGCTACTCAATTCAATTTACACTGAAAATTCCACCAATGATTTCTGTTTAGTAATTATCGTCAAAAATTATCGTCTACTCATTCTTTTACATGTTGATGAATGGTTGCCGACCACATATTTATGGTAGACTACATCTCACTTACACGAAGCGGTTTGCTTTCATTCTCGATATGCCTATATAAGGACTATGACGTCACCTTTGTGAATCTGTACTTTTACGGGAACACGAAGCTGCTTCTCGTCAGGATTCTTCGTTTATGAGTGGCATAAAAATGAGGTTTAGGTCCACTTAATACGAAATGCCAACGATAAATCAAAAGAATTACAAGTAGGATGACGAAATGCTACGAGGGATAGAACCACTACGTCGAATAGAGGAAAACATCGTAAACATTGTAAAACTAAACTTCATAAATCGAAAATCGAAATCGTAATCGGAATTACATCGGAGAATCGTTTTGCGGAAAGAAAACAAAAATGTGTTCTCAACCGAAAGCCACTCGTGCTTCTATGAAATCAATCAAGTGTGTGTTTTAGCACTTGATTCCCTTCCAGCAATTTCCTTCGGTCTCGGGAAATTAAATCTGGAAAGGAGTTTCTTGCTAAAACACACAAATTATCGATTTCGTGTAAGCACTTGTGGTATTACAACCGAAAAGCCAATTGCCCGGGTTGGAAATCGAACCCAAGACAAGCCGGGATGCTTTCTCGTGCTGGAAACATCATCTTTTAGTTCGTTCGTTCTGAGAGTTAAGGCCAACCCTCTGTCGTTTCTCTCGCTCAAAATCGTTAACGGGTCGCTATCGTTTCATTTCAATCGTTTTCTTTATTTGGAAGGAGATTTAGAAGTTAATCTCATTCATTAAAGAGGATTAGATGGGCTTGATTATCACTCACGTCAAAGTGAGCCAACACTGCCTCGATCGCTGCTGCCCTCTAGCGGACAAAGTGGCAACAGTCACGCCAAAGTGAAGGTCATCGACGAAGCAAAAGAGAAATAAAAAAAAAAAAAACAAGTATTACTGGCAAGCCTAAACTTGCTGTCATTACAAGATGGAGCGGTGATAAGTGTAGCCAGATGTTGGCGTCTCTCCTTCATGACCGAGTTAGTCATACAAGACAAGTATTGAATAAGTCAGCTTTCCTTTTGCAATTAGCCGGCAGGTTGCAGCGTGGGGAGCTCCCTCCCCCCTCCTCCCCCCCCCCTTCCAACCAGCGCCGAGCCGTCTGCATTCGACCGCTCGTATGACGTCATACTTGACAACCCGCTCTCTCCACGCGCAGCCTGCTTATTTATAATCGTAGCAACGGTTCTTCACGTGATGAACGAACGGCAAGCTCAATGCCAAGGTCACCAGCTGTTAAAGTATACAACTCGAAGGTCTCCCTCCCTCCATTTCCAACTTCCTCTTTGATCCATTTTCTTTATAATACATCAATAATTCATTATAAATAAATATTATTGTTTTAGTAGTTACAGCAGTAGGAATGGCCACTTTATTTCCTTTGCCGAATTTTATCAATAAAATAGGTAAATAATGTTAAAGAACGAATTTGGAAATTTCAAAAAGGCGCTAAATTTTATCTCACAAAAAAATTAAAACGACTCAGACTTTTTTGAGAGGGAGGGGGCCGGGGTGGAAAATAAAAGGTGGGGGTGATGCACATATTTTGCTACCCTTTACGGAAAAATCAATATTTAGGACGGGTGGGGGGTACCGTGCACATTTTTAGTATTTATTAGCAATTCACGTTGTGCAATTTACTCAAAAATGCTCTTCAGAATTGTTTTAAAAAGTTCGTCAGAAACAAACAAAAAAAAAATTGATTCCGCTTTCGGGGTGACCAATCAAAAAACTATCTCTTGATTATGATGAGCAATGTTATCCCAGTTAAACTGGCATATGTATTCCTTTCTCAAGTATCTGTAGCATGTGGTCGTAGCAGCAACAGGCTTGCTTGAAAGAAAGAATGAAAAAAAAAAAAAGAACGTATGCAGAGAAGATAACTGCACCGGCTGGGATTCGAATGAAGGACACACTAGGCTACTGGGCATCCTGGCTGCAGGTTCAAGCTCAGCTATTTTAGAAGCTATTCAGCTGAGAATGGTAGTCAGGATCCCCCGACAGCGCACTGGATGCACAGTTCTGTATGCTTCTGGGTAAGCATGAGTGCAGGACTCATGGAATGGGGTTGAAGCATGCCACCACCAGCATGAGAAAAACACTAGAAATGTGTCGACTGTGGCATGTTAAGCCAAGGAATTTCTTAGACGACTAGACGAAGCCCGTCCTCCGTACGGGTGTAATAAACGTACGTATGCGTATGGCCATGCTTCATGAAAGTAAGATTCTTTAATCACTATTTTGCGTCTACTGGCTAACAAACACTAATTTTGGTGTACTTTGCTCACTCAATCAGCATGCCTCCCTTATCACCATAAAACCTTCTTCCCTTCTTGCCATTATCAGCTAATTTATACCACCTAGTGTTAGCTATACCTCCTACCTGTTTTAAACTAATAACCCATATTCGGCGCTTGGACGGGATTCGAACTCGCAACCGTTTGATTAGCAGACTAATCCATATACTTCCTAGAATGGGATAATTTCAGTAAGTTTTAATTCAACCATTTGGAAATGGATCGTGCAACTAAGGCTACGGCAACAACATAATTGTTGGCCATTTCTTTCGTGTTTTTTCACCCATTTCTTGATGGCCATAGACACCATCCGTACCATCACACACCAAACATTAACGGAGGAGATGCGGTCACAAAATTCACAAAAGTACGGTTCGGCAGGCTTTTAATATCTACTGGCCACATTGCTCGCTCTGTTGGCGTCGTCTCGCTTCGCTCGAGGAGACATCTTCTCTTAATTCGTATACTAAACGTCAGTTTTGCACGAAATGCAGCCATTTAAAGCTTTATAAACCTGGCTTGAGCCCTGCGTCACTGCCCCCCCCCCCCTACAGCATGGCTAACTAAACACCCACACTGTTAAGTTCACTTCCCCCCTCCCCCGTCCACCCTTTACCCTAGCCAGGAACAGGAACTTGTGCGCTTTGTACAGTAACTTGATGCAACATTCCCAAGTTTTAAAACAGATAATAAAATTTAGAGCAAAGCTGCGCGTGTTTGCTAATTGTTACTGCGAATAACCAGTTATTAATTGCCTTAATCATTGTTGGTATGTTGCCGCCAGTCCATTGTTACTGGACGTTCCCGAAAAATTCGAGGTTTGCACGAAAAAATTTGGTCAACAATCGTTGACGTCATATATTGTTGTGTGATTGTTGCTGATTGTTGAAAGCGGTAATTTTTCGTTAATTTGAGGCATTTAGGACCTAAATTTGAATTTAAGAATACGCCTAAGAGAAATTCGGAGAAATTTCCTTTCTTCCAAACCCTTTCTCCAATTTTTGAGGCCACTATTTCAAGAGGAGTAGAAGGACACACATATAAATAACTAAACACACTGAATGATTTTAATTATGTTAGATGAGATGATGATTAGCCTTCTCTGTCCCAAAATAATCTCAGCCGTTGATATGGAGGCTAATCCGATTATTTCCTTTTTTCTCTCCTTAATCCGCGTGTATGTGTCGTTGTCATATGAAGTTTACAAGTAGGTGAAAATAATACAATAACCGGGATCAGCGACAACTCAGCTCGTGAACAAAAAATAAATTAAATTAAACATGGTTTAATGTGCAATGTACAGAATATTAATTTACAATATACCGTATATTTACATCAAACCAGTATGCACGATACGCAGTGACATTTGAAGGATTAGGCCAAATTTTTTTTTAAAGAATGGCTGAATTGAAACATGCGCACACTGGACGGACATCGTAATCTTCTATTTCCATAGATGTGGTGTAGTGCGACTACACAAACGAATCTGTTCCTGAAATCCCGGAATTAGAGTGTATATTTGTATATTTGTTATTATTCTTTGGTCTCTCTCTCTCTCCACTCTCACTCTCTCTTTGATGGTGTGGGGTCCATTTGAGTAGACTGGTCCTGTCCTCGTGCCAGACTCCCGCCGATTTACGACGACCCGTTAGTCTGTTGATTCTGAATAGGTTGCACTACTTTGCCAGCCATCCTCCCTTCACCCCACGTGGCCGACCATATTGTTGGCCCCTTCTGAGAGTCTGCTGTGCCAACCTATTTTAAATTAGAAAACAAAAACGAACTCGTTCGATGTTTAAGGTTTAACTGAACCAAAGTCAAAACAGCAAAGGAACACAAATAAGCTTTCCTGTAAGGTTTCAGACATCACAATGTTGCTTAAGGGTTAAGTCCAGTGAAACCACCTTGTACGCTATCATTGTAGCTATAAAAAAAAAACACTGCAGATTAAATTAGTGGCCAACTTTCAAATATTTTGACGCCTAAATATAGCAAAAAATAATACGAAACCGGCTTTGTTTCGCAGTGCGTAGATTATTAAGTAATATAGTTCTTATATTGCTTAAATTTTAAATCATGTAGCTTGGAATTAACGTAAATCACGTAAATACATACACACCGCATATAATCCACTGTTTTTATTTTTGGATTCATTTTTTTTTAGTTTTTTCAGTTAGTTGTCTCCTTTCATTTCGTCACCATATCGATGATGCACGACGATTAATAAATACATTTTTTTTCAGTGATGCTGTTAAGCAAGCTGTAGTCGACATCACTCATTGGCTATAACCTTAGCAGGTCAAATGAAAATATTGCAATGACCATTTATTTTGAAACATTTTGTTTTGGTGGTTGCAGTGGTTGCGGATAGCAGTAAGGTTCACATGGACTTAACACTTCAGCAATTGTACGTAGTGTCTGAAACTTAACAGGAAATCTTATTTGTGTTCCTTTGTTGTTTTGACTTTAGTTCAGTTAAACCTTATCTTAAACATCAAACAAGTTCGTTTTCGTTTTCTAACTCTTGATACTTTGGAATACCATGTTATTCTTTGGACAACGATTACATAATGAGCATACTCTGTGTGGGTTAAAGGGCAATCACATCAATTTTGACATGCATGCTTTACTTATGGATCACTTACACAATAACTAAACACAAGAACTGCGGTAAGAATACATTACGTACGTTCGATATAACAATTTAATTATTGCATCACCAAAACACGACGGAGACCGACATTGTTTTGCTGGAACGCGCAGAAATTAATGCCGACAGATGTCACTTTTCGATTTCGACTCGCAGCCGATTGAGATAGCTCTATTGGCTGTGAGAGCTCAAGGGTCCGACGGCATTAGCTGGCCACTACAACTGTCGGCCAGGTAAGGCCGTCAGACGCTCGAGCTCTCACAGCCAATACAGCTATCTCACTTGGCTGCGAGTCGAAATCGAAGAGGGACATCAGTCGGCATTAATTTCTGCGTGTTCCAGCAAAACAATGGCGGTTTCCGTGTCGTGTTTTGGTGATGCAATAATTAAATTGTTGTATCGGACGTACGTAACGTATTTTTACCGCAATTCTTGTGTTTAGTTATTGTGTAAATGATCCAAAAGTAAAACATGAATGTCACAATGGATGTAATTTCCCTTTAATAACTTCATTATATTACCAGAGTTCGATTACATGGTTAAATATATTCAAAACCTTAGCAGCCACTTGTCTTCACTTGCAGCCATTGCTGCGTTCACCTGGCATCTTCTATGCCTTATGGTCACGTGATTCTGACCGCTGATCTATATGCATGCATCTGGAGCGTGCGAGACAGATACTGTGACGAGCATCGTTACAATTGGTGCTATGTAAAACAATAAAACTGATCGTTCAGGGGCTCCGTAACTCCTGCATTCGTAACCTTTTGTTTAGCTTAGTACGAATACTGTTTTTTTTTTCGTGTTCTTTCGTTTTTGTTTTCTAATTTGTGATACTGTGGCATACCAAGTTGATATTCTGTACTCTGCAAACGCACTGAATTTCCCTCGCTTAGCTTGCTCATTCATTTAGTGCAAGTGTGTCAGTGTGGTGAAGTTGATTTGTGTGCAGCTCTCTTCAGAGCTTTTGGCCCTTATTCGTATTAAATTTCAGACATTTGCTTGACATTTTACCTTTAACATGGGAGGATGACTCAAACCATAGTAAACCCTAGATTTTACTTACAATTCTGCCCAAACGATTCTATAATGCAAAAATCGCCGTAATTGTCACCACCTCCGGTCGGACATTTTACTTGGAAATTTGTAATTACGATTTATTTTTGCATAAAGCAACCCAGCTGAATGTTGTCATTAGGAAATAAGTGGACTGTTAATACCCAGACCATATTCCACATACATGTTTGAATCTTTTAATCTAAGATGGTTGACGATTTTATTTTCATTCTTGTGGCCACAGTATGCCTATGAACACTTCAACCCAACAAGTATTATCTGCTTCAGTTGAAATAGCTTAATTCAATTTAAATGCGTTATGACATCTGGACTATTTAAACTTTATTTATGTTTTAAGCATTTTAACCTTTTTCCATGAACTCTACCTTTGCCCAATTTTACCGTTATTTTTCCAGACAATTTTATAAACGTAAAATCTTTTCTGAGGCCTGACAGTGACTTTCCAAGACAACCAAATATGGTTTTATCACGAATGCATACTTCTTTTAAACTCTCAATTTGTATATAATTCTACTGATAATTTAAAGGGACACCCGGCCTGCATTATAACATTCCGCGTGCCAAATTACAGCTACGCGCAGATCATCATCCGAGCAATTACAGTGCCAGGGTCGGCTGGGGTGGTAGCTACGTTCTTCGCATAGCTGCAGTCTCGGTTGGCTTTGGGAATAGTACACGAGACAGAATCAAGTCAACGATTGTGTCGTCACAAACCGGAATGATTCTCGTGTTTTAAAACCACAATTTATGATTTTCTAGGCTAGTGTCTTACAAATTTGCTCCGGCGATCTATTGGAATAATTAATTTTAATTTTTACCGCATTAGTCTATTAGATTTTAGATCTCATGGTAATTATTAGAAAATTAGTAGATGTACACACAGAGATGAAACGTCATGATTATTGTACGCGCGCAATGCATCATTCATTGACGGGTCGTTAGTAAATAGAGTTTCATTATATTCAACAGAAAATCTCCTAGACGCTACATTTTAAAAAGGGTTTTTAGCAAGGGAAAGACTAACGGTAAGGAAATAGACCTTTGGGGCCGTACTTGATGTGGAGGATCGAGAAAAATGGCGCTGGGAGGTATATCCCTTTAAACAAAGCTTTCACTTTATTAATCTCAAGCTTATATTGCACCTTCTTTTTACTGCCTTGTCTCCTTCAAACTGCTCCTACATTTCGAACGGCTCTAAGCCTATCAGAATGCAGTATCTTTTTCTCTAAGCCGCTCAGCCAATCAGAGCAGCCTCGTTCTCTCGTGCGTCCGTGGAGGGAGGGGGGTCTGAGAATTCGACCCTGTGGTGTGAAACCGGCCTGCACCTTCCATTCAGTAGCATATCTCACAGACCCAAAGCCAAACAGTCACTGCTGGTCAGGGTATGTCCTGTCCGAATATTGCCATGCCGGGCACAAGTAGTAGTTCTTATGTAGACTATATAGTTCATCCTTAAAAGTATTTTTTCGAACAAACCATTCTAAATTTATAGTTTCATATCAAGTTGACTTTTTGGGGATATAAAAATATATATGGGGATATAATCCCTTGCTTGCAGTTTCGACTTTAGTCTCCCCATAAACTTAATGGTTCACGGTCTTTTCCTAAAAACCAGCTTTATTCTTAATTTTAACCACCTTGTTAATTTGAACTTAAGATTTACCAAGATCTTATAAGCCGTTATTACTGAAGTAGAGTCTTTCAATGGTAGAACCCTAGTAACTCCTAGTTTGATTCAATGTGAAAGACTGCTTGTAAATTTGTTTGGTACGAATTTCTAGTAACAGATTATTTTTTAAACGGTTAGGTGTCTTTACAACTTAGAGTTCTTAGGCAGTGCACCAAACTATTCTAGTCGAAATTGTATCAGTGAATTTGTAAACTTGTTCTCACTGCTGAATTTTATGTAAATTCAGCGTTGCTTGTAAACTAAAAGCCAGTTGTAAACTAGTTGAAATGTAAAGTGTTATTTTACCAAAACAATTAAAACCAAGAGTTTGAAAATCCAGTCAGTCTTATTGTTCTATTAATAGCCAGAGTTAAAGTTAAGACAATTCTTTTAATTTAAACTTAGAAGTCAGCTATTGATTTACGCCTCCTGGTGGCAGCAAAAATTTGACAAAAAATTTATTCTACTTAACTCCTAGTAGCTTAGGCTTCATACTATTTATTCCAACACCGGGTCAGTAGAAAGAACTATGTTTGATTATACATTCAGTCAAACCTCACAGCAATAATTATAGTGCTTTAAACTCCGCAAGATCTACATGTCGGAGCATGCTTCAACCACCTCCCTGTCGTAGCATCCGCCGCTACACATAATGGATTTCCACAATACCTGCTATTACTTGTTTTTATGAATATGTTATTCTGAATACTCGTAGCCAGTTTGTGTTCAATCTAATACACGATTTAGTAGTTACAAGCCAATAGCTGTGTTTTTAGCCACGAATTTGGGCCTTCATTTTGATTTTTATTAATTGGTATAAATTCAGGCACATATATTTCAGCCGTATTTCAAGGAATGGTCGTACGAAATTTCATTCGTATCACTTCATATTTGGCTGTAACCGTATTTTGAACGCCATTTTGGGCCGCCATCCTAAATTTTCACAAAGGTTTAATAGGACCTTTCGTGATGAATGTGTTCAGGTCCGTAGGTGGGCAAGCGGAGGGGGGAGGGGGTTAAAAAAAGTTTCGTCGTGTAATTCTGGTTCTACTACTACTAAATTTTATAATTTTAAATTTATAATATAATATAATTTATTTCACTAGAACAATACTGGAAACTCAAGAGCTTGTATGAGCATTCAAATACAAAACACACAAAAATTTACAAATATATAAAAAAGAAATAAATAGCTTAATATATACATACAGAGTTATTTACATACTTTCATTTATAATCATGTTACATTTATTATGTTTCAAGTTTCCTTCTTATTTCTTATGTTAATTTATTAATTTTTTTTATTATGGTTCATTAAGGAACATATTTTTTAACTCCAATTTAAGTTTCCCTTTATTGTCAATATTTATCATCTCATTTGTTAGTTTGTTAAAAATCATATGGATATAATATTTTTTATTTCTTTGACCACATCTATTTTCCCATCTAGGCATTTCAAATCTTACAGAATTTTTCTTTGGCAATTTTTGTATTTGTTCATGTAATAATTATTTGTTATTATTATATGATCTCTTCACTGAATTATTTTTAATATTTCATTTTGCTTAAAAATTTCTGCTGTAGACAAAACATTGTTTCCAAACTAAACTTAAACAATTTTGTTTTGCAAACTTTGTAGCCTCTTAATTATGAAGTCAGATGCAAAACCATACGTTTCAGTGCCATATCTTATGTTACTTTCTATCCATGCCATGTATAGTATTTTTTTTTTTATTATTATTTAACATTTTTTTGACCTGATGTATCTTTGCTAGTAAAGCCCTTACTTTACGCTGTAACAGTATAATATGTAATTTGAAATCCCAATTTGTGTCTATGGTTAAACCCAGATATTTCACTTGTTGTTTTGTACTCAACTTGCTTCATGTATTTATGCAACTTACATTCCTTTCATTTTCTAACATATAATTACAGTTTGTTCCATGTACAAACACTTTTACCTCATTCTTCATATTCATCTTTCGTACTGTTATACTCATGTAACATGTTTTGTTTTCACTTATGTACATTTTATTTTCCATTAGCCAACAATTTAATAAATCAAAATCATATTGTATATTTTCTATCATTTTTTCTCTATTATCATGTATGAAATTAGCATCATGTCGTTCGCAATCAACAATAAAAAAGTGTTTTCAATACCTTCTTCTATATCATTTATGAAAATCAAAAACAACAAGTGTCCCAAACAGACCCCTGTGGAACTCCGAACTCAATATTTGATTTATTACTTGTATCATTTGCGATTTTAACCATAGCATGCCTATTTGTCATATAACTCTTAATAATATTGTACATTTTTCCTCTTAAGCAAATTTTTTCACATTTTTTTTAATAATATTGTTTTATCAAAAGAATCAAAAGCTTTTTGCAAATCTATAAGTATTGTTCCTACATATTTACCATTGTTTAGTGCTGTTGTCATTATTTCATTTATCTGCACTAATAGATTTGATGTACCGTTATTTTCCATGTACCCGTATTGTATTTCTGTAAGCAGTTTAAAGGTGTTCAAAAATGCCCTGATTTTATTTGAAAAATATTTTTCTACAATTTTATTAATTACTGATAACAGTGAAATTGGCCGATAATTATTTATATCTGTTTCAGGTCCCTTTTGGTGTAGTGGTCGTATTATTTGTAATTTCAATTGCTCTGGCCATTTTTCCTCTTTTATAATTTTGGTTATTAGTATACTCAATGCCTTGGAAGTATTACCTAAACTTTGTCTTAAATGCCTTGTTAAAATCTTATCAAATCCTGTAGAATTTGTGTTTTTCAAATTTATAATGATTAATTCCACCTCTTTCTCAGTTAGTTCTTCTATAAACATTGTTTCTTTCTTGTTTAAGTTTTTAAAACCTTATTACAAAATTTCCGTAATTTGATGGTATTTGTTCTTTCTGCATATTTCTCCTTTAATTCGTTTATTTGATTATCAAAATACTTTTTAAAAACCTCACAAGTTTCCCTGACCTTCTTATCTTTAAATGCTTCTCTTAAATTTTGGTCAATGCTTTTCTTATTTTTATGTTTTCCAGTTAGTTCATTAACTACATCCCACATTTTTTTGTTATTATTAATTCCACTCTCAATTAATGTTTTATAATATTGTTGTTTATCTTGTGATATTCTTTCTTGTGCTTTCAGTTTTAATAGCTTATATTTTTTTAACAATTTTGGATCCACCACATCCATGTTTTTAATTTTCTTCCACATATTATTTTTACTATCTATTAAATAATAAATAAATAAAAACAATTCGTAACGATAGCAACAGGTTTGGCAAGGATCCTAGGATTACTGACAGCCAGCCCAAATTAAAAACAGAAGATAACCTCACAAAAAGGTAGCGATGTGGCCAAGGGAAGGAGAGGGGATGTGGTATGGGGACACGAATGCCTTACCACCAAGGTTAGACCTGCCAGGGACTCTAAGGCCCCCGATGGCATCGCCAAACGTGTTGGACACAGAAGCTGTAGGATTGGCCCAATTAAAAAATTAAAGGTACATGAACAAATAAGACGATTAAAATGCATTGTTATGTGATACAAAGTATGGTTATGGTAGGAAGTAAAGAAAAAAGCTTTCCCAAAATGGGAATTATTTCAAGTGTTTCTTTTTTAATCCTTTCCTTTCTACCTTTAAACTCTTTTCTCTTTTTATCAGTATTTTTATAAATGTTTCTTTCATAGATGGTTCTTATTTCATTTTTAATTTCCTCATAAACCAAATCAACATTTCCTATTTGCCTTAGTTTATTCCAGTTTATCAAATTCATCTTCATGATAATAGTTTTGTCATTATATCTTATCTTATATTATACTACTACTAGTAATAATAATACTGTCACTCATTATTACATAAAATGAATCAATTGGAAGGGGGGGGGCGAGGAGGCAGTGCCCCAGACCCCACACTGTGGAGGGGGGGCACAAATAATCCGGGGGGCCTCCAAACAATACGCTCAACATAATGAAAAAGACGGAAAATACAAATAAAGGTGGCCAAATGCCTAAAAAAAATTTTAATTTTCTTTGAAAAACGCTTAGTTGTTTTGGTTTGCCCCAAGAAGTGTTGTTGTGGCCCTGACTCGTACAGGAAATCCTTTATTTCAAATTCGCTCATGCTGAAGAAACTATGACAACCTTAAAGGACTAAACAGACTTACACAACAGAGCGTGGCAATATGCATACTCTGCTATTTTCTGTAACTTCTTTTTATAACCCATTATAACGTCATAATGGTTGGTTTTTACATCACTTTTCGTGCTGGAAAGGCGTTTTTAATAGAACGAGCATTAACCCTTTGCCCTCAACTACTGCAGTAAGATCAATAAGGGTCCATTGTCTGTCACTCAATGGACATAGCGTGCTCAATTCAACCTTGATGGGGTTTTTTTTTAACCTTTTACTCTGTCGGGTCGATATATCGGCTGTCAGAGAAAGAAATTAAATAAAACAAAAGTTTAAAGATTAATTCAAGGAGGCGGAAAACAAATCTGTCGTCATTTGACATCGAAAAAATTTCAAAATCGCCTGGAGGAAAACACTTTTTTCGACTTTGGTACGTGATAGTCGTTAATAACGTTAATTTCTTAGACCATCAACTCTCGTTTAAACATTTCAAAATAGAAATAATCGACTAATGTATCATTATATCATTGCATATCTGTAAATTTAAGAATAACTTATTTTGTTAATATTTTATGTTTGTTTGTATTTGTTGGTGTTGTTTGTTTATACGACTTTTATTTTTATATAACTTTACGTATTTTGGCTGCAGCACATTCTCAGTCATCTAATGTGCCCTGTGGACTAATTGATAACTTAACTCTATAAAGTTAAAATTAAAAGTTATATTTATTCACGGATATTTATTTTTTAAGTTCAACATTAAAACAGTCTTGTAGGCTACTCCATTGAATGAAAAGCAGGAGGAAAACAATTAAGTGAACGGCTTCGCTGTTTAGAAAAAAGTATTAAGAGCTCGTATCGCCATGAAACTCACAGCTGTAATGGTACACAAATTCAAAACGGATTAAAGTTCACTCGAACGAAACAACTTTAATTTGAACTCCAATTCCAGGGAACAAGGTTTGTTTTTACTCCCTGGTAATGTCAGAAAGTGAACGTAATTTATGTCTGAAATGTGTGTGTATGTATTTGTTGGTTTCTGTTTTAGTGCTAGTTAGCGTGAGTGATTAAGTCTTCATTGTATGTGTGAATTTTTTATTTTTCATTATTTTAGGCGTTTGTTGTTTACAGGGAGTTTGTGTGTGAATGTAAGTTCTAATCATTGTTCATGTATATGTTTGTATTTTGTGTGTGTATTTTTAATGTGCGAAATATCCAATGGTTTTGTTTGTTTGGTTAGTAGTAGAGTAGCAAATGATGGTAATTTGGCCGAAAACTGCATTTAATGATAGAAGTGTAAAACTTGGCACACTGAAAGTAGTAGAGAAGGGTAACATTTTAAGAGATGGAGCCACCGGAAATTCCTCCCAGGCGAGCAGTTATGACGTCATCAAAATGGCCGCCACAGGAAATGCTACAAACTTCATTATCTCCCGAACCGCTCAACGGATTTTAATGTTTTTGGTATCAAATGAAATCTCTTTTTATAAGGGAAAAAAGGCCAAGAATGACAATTTATCGGAAAAAAATGTTCTTTTTAAGTTGTAAGCGGTTTATTTCAAAATTAAGCACTTTTCGTAACTTTATTTACGTTTTTCAAACATAGGCCTACCAGTTTTATTGTAATTTAACTGCAGAACAGATCAATTACTTAAAACATTCAAATACAAATTAAGAAAATGCCTTTCTAAGATAAAGTACTTTTGTGAGGCTTACTTACAGTTTCCTTTGCAATTTTTGTGCAGCAATGTGTACCTTAGTCCACTTTTTTTCACCCACGCACATTTTCTCTGCAATCCTTTTTTTTTTTTTTTTTTTGCATTGACAAGTTAAAAAGTCTTGCACTGCTCATGAAACATCTTGCTTGATTGACCAAACAGGATAATATGTTTTCTGCAGAACCCTCCAGCCCTACTCTTCAATGTCTGGTAACTACAAGTGGCTTTTTAGCTGTCCCTGTTTATGTCATAAACTCCGCAGAATACTTTGGTAGCAACTCCGCAGAATATGTAATCCTAGCGAATCAGCAGGTGGGGAGCATTCTCCATTGTTATATTCTGGGTTGTAAGAGCATGTATGGCTTCCTTTGCTGTCAGACACCGACTGGTAAAACAGTAGCACATAACGAGGTATTATTGTAATAGATAGAATACATGACAAGTGTTCCTGAGAATGGGATAAAAACTCGTAGGCTATGCTTCAGTTAATTGTGGTCAATCCACATTCCACGTTATAGTCTTTCCACGACTCGCAAAACAGGAGATGTTGTCACACCTTGAGAATGCATGAAGCCACATAAAGCTACAGACTTCTTCTCACTCAGACTTTGGGCGATTTCATGTATGGTTATGACTCGGAAGTGTTTTCCAGCCCAAAAATGAACCCATATTGCGTGAAGACCTTCCTTCTGTAATTCATAGAAAAATGTGATGGCCAGCGCCACAATATCTGTGTTAACTGACCTAATACAGATTGCAGCAGTCCCCTTTTTCAGACAAGCTTTTACATCACAAGCCAGACAAAAAATTTCATTTTTGTTTTCAGAATTCTTGAAGAACTGTTCCCACGTCTTTGGCAAAATTTATGGCCTTAACTTCCGTCGTTCTCCTAAACTTTGGCACACTAATTTATGATTTAATACTACTATTGTAATGAACGTCCCACACAGTATCAATCATTGCAGCATTTAAGTTGGACTTAGATGTCGGACTGCCTGTGTCGGCCAAAGGCTGAAGTCTGACCGCTAAGCCATACTGACATGGCCAATTCCCTGCTCAGGCTGTCTAGCTTTTAAGTCCAAAAGGCAACATGAATAGGTTTGTATTCTTACTTGGCTTTCCGTCCTGATTAATCTTTAATTTTACGCTTTGTGGTTTTCTTTCGATTTCATTTGGTGTGTGATGCGCAAACAAGCAGTCCCTGCAGTGGCGATTGGAAGTGTATGTTTACACGCATATGTTTACTTGTTAAATGCTGCCTTTAAATAAAAAGCCGTGCCAGTATGGCTTACTGTAGGACTTCAGCCTTTCATTTCAAAGGTTCAATTCCCACTCGGGCTATTTAAGCCCAAAAGGCAATGTAAATAGGTTTGCATCCGTGTTTATTTACCACTAATCGAGCCCATTTGCACTTCCGTCTTGTTTAATACTTGGCAAATGTTTTTTTAGTCCTGGGCTCGACAGCTGGCCCATTATAAATGATTGCTGGTAAAGAAAATTCAGATGCTGTTTGATCAGAGGACTTACTAGGATTTTTAATGAATGTCGCTAATTCGTCAGGGTCATCTGCACAAAACTGATCATTGTCAATATCTATATCATCACTGCATCAGCTTCTGTGGTATTTCCAATAGAGTTACAAGAGAAGACTTGTTTCCATGTAGTATATGGCTGTCTGCTGAAAGCGAGGATGGGTATGGATGGTTTTCATAACAGGAGAAAGCTTCCACACTCATGTTTTGTGTACTACTTATGACAAATAACTTTGAAAACAAGTCGAGATCTTTTTTTTAGAGACTTCACTAACATAGAAGACTTATTACTGACATTTTTCGTTTGGCAAGCTTTTCAAGAAACTCTTTATACTGTAATTTTCCGGATTATTCACTAGTCATTAAAGTATCAACAGATTCATCAGAAAGAGCCATATTTTCCAAAGGAATCATTTGCTTTCTTTCGGCCAAAAACGGGTTCCCTATAATAGTCATCATAACTTCAAGCAGTGATTTATATGTCAATCAACTTCTGAAAGTATGGAGATTGTTCATGATGTAACTTCTTTGCATTGCAGTTTGTGCCACTTTTGCAAACTGTGTCAAAAGTTGTGAGACTTCAGGCCCGCCTATTATCCATTTTCGCAATACTGAAGGATCTCTTAGTAACCCGACAGCTTCGTCTTCTTCCGTAACAATCGCATATCTTTGTACTTGGGCTTGATCTAGCCCTATGGTTGAAAAAGGTTTACTGCTTTTGTGTACCATAAAATTCAGTTTATGGAATTACTCATGAAGCTGTGGATGTAGGGTTTGCAAGTTGCTAAATCTTTAACATAAACTGGAAGCCATCTGGCGTAGTTACATTGATCCATAAAGGAAAACCACAGAATTAACTTGTTGAGTGCTTTTTTATGTTGATTATAGCTTCAACTATGGTGTGCTCCAACAAATATCAGCAACTTTAAAATCTAAACATGTACTTCAATAGTTGAATGGGGTAATTTCTCCTGCCTTCTTTTTCCTCCATTCCTGGAAAGTTTGGTCATTGTATAGTGGAAGGTAGAAACTCCACGTCAAACCAACACATCTCTCATTAACTGATATAAATATACTGCAGTGATCTGATGTGCTAACTTTGTTTTTTAAATACTATCAACTTTGATGCTAACCTTCCTGACGTTGCAACACATCCACTGACAATGCATGGGGCAGCAATGCTGCAATCAAGTACAATCAAGTACTTTCTAGCAGTTTTTCGAAATATTTGTTCTATATGCAATTAGCCAAACGTAATCAAGCACATTTCTTCTCTGAATTCAGCAGGCCACGTCCATATTATGTTATTTAGTAACGCATTACTAAAAATTTTAAATGTATATTTCAGAAATGTAATTAAAAGTAATGAAAAGTGCTTAATTTTAAAATAAACAGCTTACAACTGAAAAAGAACATTTTTTTCGACAAATTGCCACTCTTGGTCTTTTTTCCCCAATAAAAAGATCTTTCATTTGATACCAAAAAAATTAAAATCCGTTGAACGGTTCGGGAGTTAACGAAGTTTGTAGATTTTGCTGTGGCGGCCATTTTGATGACGTCATAACTACTCTCCAGGGAGGAATTTCCGGTGGCTCCATCTCTTAAAATGTTACCCTTACCTATACCACTTTCAGTGTGCCAAGCTTTATATTTCTATCATTAAATGCAGTTTCTTTCTCAATTGCTATAGTGATACAGTATAAATGTATGCACGTGCATGGAGGTTGGCATGCCACAATCTTTGTGCCCTGTAAATGGGGCTGAAATTATAGTTCGTTTCGTTCGAGTGAACTCTAATCCGTTTTTCATTGGTGTACTTTCACAGCTGTGAGTTCCATGAGAATACGAGCGCTAATGATTTCGTTCTAATCTACATAATTCTTTAGGAAGACACTTCAGCATCGAAACGCGAATGATTTTTTCCCATCGTATTGATAAAATGATAAATAGATGATTGCATGAAGGTCAGTCGGAATATGCAGGCAGCAACTCTCCCTTCGTATTCCATTCATCGCTTATTACAAGGCAGGGCCTTAGGTGTAGCCCCCGCAGCCCCCGCAAGGCGGAGGGGGGGGGGGGCTGAAACGAGGGCCCCCAGAATTCCGAGCTTGCAGAAGAAAAATGTTCAGTTTTTTAATTACCGTATTTCCCAAACGATTAGACACTCGAACTGCTAGCTCGAAGCAGACAGACAGCCTGCCTGACCCACTCAAAACCTACATGCATTCATTCGCTGCAGTAGTTATTTCTAGTAGTATGCATTAAAAAACAAAATCCCCCCCCCCTTCCCGCCCCCACACACACAAACCGAAGCGAGTGACTCTCTTTACGCCGGCAAGCCAAGATGACTGCAGCCCTATCTAGTATCGTCTTTCTAGTCAGCACAAAATTATGTCTTGATGAGCTGGGCAGCAGAACTAACAGTTCGTTTCCTTAGTTCCTATGAACCATAACTAGCAACATGAAAATGAAAAGAAAATAACGAAATTATTGTTTGTGTTGAACAATGATGAACAACTTTGAGCCGTAGGTACTCGTTTCTGTCGAAACGCTACATGTGGATGGTCAGCTAACTAAACCGTGCACTGGTGGAGTGCCTATAGAAAGATAAAGCTGGTGTTTTTTTTTCTCCGCATTTCATGCAATTTGCAATTCAAATTTGCAATTCATTTATTAGTTCTTTGATTTGGAATGTGTTTGAGCAACTCGAATTTAAAGAAATGCAAGGCCTAGCGAAAATTAACATTTACTCCTCCCCCTGCCCCAGACAAAAAAAAAAAAAAAAAAAATACCGAAAAAATATGTTCTTTGCATAATTCATGATAAATGGTAATAATATAGCTTACAAGAAATAGCTGGCACCGACACCGTACCGATAATTTCTGAATTCACATAACATAGGGGGCCCCAGATTTTTTCTTGCAGCAGGGGCCCCCAGATGTTTTCTTGCAGGGGGCCCCAGATTTCTCAGCTACGGTACTGTTACAAGGCCGTCTGAGAGAGAAGTTGTAGGTTTCTTATCTCGGCCTCCAGGCCAGCCATTATCAGTCAATATCGCTAGAATGTTATTGTATCAAAGAATCGCTAAAAAGAGTTTGGGCGCGTTTACGTAACGACACCTTCTCGGTCGCTGAACGTAATTTTGTTAGTCAACCGTTATTTATTTACGACTAGCATCGTACCCGGCTTCGCCCGGGGATTTGTTTGACCCGTGGTTGTTTCCCAGTATTTGCTCGGGGCTGCCTTTCCGTCAATCGTCTCCCTCCGCAAAGCAATGTTGTAATCAAACAGTGGCTGTAACATAAGCACTGCCCCACCAACGGGCATTCCCCGTTCAGGCCCCTCCCCACTCCCAGTAGCGTGCGAAAAATAACTGTCCTTCGAACATGACGTCATTGAAGACATGCCTTTGCGATGACCGCACAGAGTAAATTGTTAGTCGAGGCAACAATGTGCCAATTTCAACTTCTTTGCAGGGAAACAACGTCCCAGTTTCAACTTCACGCCAAAGAATTGACACACTCGCACGTTTTCTTTGTTCCCCTTCCGGGGGTCGTTGCGGTTGCATCATTTCTGCTATGAGACTTTGGTTTATAATGTAAGATTAGTTTCCAGTTCCTACCAAATGAATGCGGCAATACGCAACAAATTAAATGCATTATACAACACGGATAAAGAACAAAGTGCAACAGTAATTTTAAACATAGCTACAACCTTATTGTAATTTCACGCCATTTCCAAGCTTTGCTATTGTCGTACAAAGAACAGCGTCTGTCAGTGATCAGATGACGGTAGAATAAATAGCTGCTCACAGCGAAGATTCAAAATCCAACATGGCGTTCATTTCGGAGTTATCAAATCGAAAACAAACCATTGAATACTGGTATTCAGAAACTAGTACGCCGTTTTGTGCTGCAATACAAATTGTTTTCATGTTGTCATAAATCGACGCAGTCATGCCGCAGGAATCGTACGTCGTGTCGCGGGGCATGAGGAGAAGATGTACGTCTGCGTCGTTGCCATAGTAACTGCGTATAGACAACTCGAAAGCTGGGAAAAACCGATGAGAGCTTCCCAGTAAAATGGTCTAAAAATTAGTAGCACATGTCGTTTTTAAGTTATATTCTTAAAACTGGAAAACCTGACCTGAAAGTCAAACCGAATTAGTATCATAAAGTAATTTTAAGTGACAATTACAAATACGGCAAAGGCATAATAATAAACACAGACTACAAATTACAATCTACTCTACTCGTGTATAGGCCCAAAGCCTGTTTCCTAGTCGTACTACGAAATATTCAACTTTTTCGAAAGTTGGTGAGAGGCAGGAGAATTTTGGAAAATAAAATGTAATGACTATGTCAGTGATATTGGGGTGAATTGGGTTGCCAGTTAGAATCCGGGTCATTTATTTGTTACTCCCAGTCGAAACGTAAGTGGATAAAAGGTGGCTTGCTGTAAACCTTTTATTTTATAAGGTGTAATTTTCGTGAATGAATAGGCCTACTCGATCACGCGATTCTCTGCACTCTACTTACGAAATTAATACTGCAGCTAAAAATTAGGCCTAAAATCTAAAAATTTGGCTAAAACTATGCATAAAATCTAACACCTTTTGACCTACAATTGTGATGATTACTATTTTTAGATAATAGAGATCACTGTTGCAGTGCGTGATATAGTTATCACCGTAATATTTTCGTTGGTGGCGTCGTCATTTTTTATACCAGCAGCAGCATTGTCAGGCATTTGCATATGTTGATTATTGCATGTCAAAGTTCTTGTGTTTTCCGCTTGGATTTCTCCAGCTGAATTGTCCCTCTCATCTTCATGGGGCAGATAAACCAATTTGGGTTCGTGCTAAAATAAACAAAAAAATTTTGATTATTGTTAAAAACTGCCGTTACTGATGATTGTTAGGTTTGCATTTAAAAGCTTTATTATTAATATTTTTAATCTATATAAAACACTTCGCGCGTCAGTTGTTGTAAACAATGTAAAAATTATTAGCGATATGCAGCCCAACCAACTAAGGTGGCTAAGGTGTCGTTTTATTTCTATTCGGCGGAGATGTAGTACCGTAGCTATAGCTTTTTCCAAGGAGGGGTGCAAGGGCAAAATGTTGTACCCCTCATCAACAAATAAACAAATTTAGGGGGAAAGTGACTACCAACCCCAACCAAAACGTAGTGAATTTTGTCTTATTTGGGCTCCGAACTGGTGAATTTTGGGCCCTCCTGCCTCCTTGGCCCGGGTGCCTTGCATCACCTCTAATTGTGGCACTACCGGGATGAAACGCATCTTTACTGTGGGATGTGGAAAGAGTATGCAAATAAGTCAACATAAACCAAATGCTGGATCAAACGAAAGCCTATAAAAATAAATATGATACTTGAAAAAAAATAATAAGAAGAAAAAGGCCAGCAAATAGCAGCACTACGTCACATCAAAATGCAAAAAGCCCAACTTAACCAAGTGAAAATTGTACCAAGATTTTTAAGGAGCCTTAACAAATGCGGTAAAGTCATTAAAATAAACACTAACGCTCCGCCTACAATAGGACCAAAGCCTGTTTCCTAGTTTAAACGTAAGTTATCCATGCATGTAATCACTCGCTCCACAACTGATCGCATGGGGTCGCGACCAAGCACGAGAGACAGAACGTAGGATGGAATTAAAGTGGACATTCCAGCCTTACCCCCTCCTTTACTACTGGTAAAATAAATTTAAACACAAAAAAAATTGTAAATTGCAATCTCTTTGACCAATTTCCACAACTAGACTCAATGTCCAATTAATGCGAAAATACGCTAAGGCATAAAGATCAGGATGTGAAGACAAAAATAACAAATCCTTAAAATCAGCGCAACAAGAAAAGCCATACAAATCTGAAATAAACACTACTTTTAAACAACATCAGGTTCTTGATGTTCGTTTGTGGTATCACGTGTATAATCTGTGTTAATGTCATGCTGTACGTAAAATTTTATTTCTTTTGCAGATTTTTAATGATTTTTTTAATTGATCCTTACTTGTGTCCTGCTCTTAACGCTTTAACCTTTCTTGCAGTTATATCGCAGTATTTTGAAAGCGTATTTGTTATTTTGTGCAAGCGTAAAAGAAGTTGATGAAATCGGACTAAAAATTCGGAGCATCTGCATGAACTGTTATGTAATTATTCTCTTGCCAACATTAAAGACGTATTGTCACTAACACGAAATCGTAAGAAATACCGTGGCACCACCTAGCAACAGTGATATCGTTAACCTTTACAGCTTGCTCGCAGGTGCACGAGGACGTACCAAATTTGCACTCAATAATAATTAAGGAGGAGTGGAGCTTTTTTTTTTTTTTTTTTTTTAGAAGAAACGTCGTTGGGCATTCCTTCGTCTGATGCAAGCAAGTGATAAAGAGTACTAGAGAGTGCTAAATGGTGATAGATATATACTACAGACTTTCATTCGGTAACAACCTGCCTTTAACAGACTCCGTTTTTAGTTTTGTAATGGGACGCTTCAAACCATTTCTGAATAAGGAATTAGCCTACATGGCATGTTAGGAGGCGGGCATGTCCCAACTTGACCATTCTATTTCCTCTTCTGATAAGGAGAAGAATGATCTACTATCACCCCCACCCCCACCCCCACTTACTTATTTCCTTATTTTTTTTTGGTTTTCTGGCTCAGACCTTTGAATATATGTTTGCCATTCATCAATGTAGATATCGTTCGTCAGTAAGATAAAAACAGACCTGGTGGACGCTGGTCCGTTCTAAAATGTAATTTACCACATCAATTTTTGCTTCATAACATCAGAATCGCCGACTCGTCAGAATGGCTAACGTGGCAGTTGTGGACTCGCCGTCCATTTTTATAGTTTAGTTTAATACCAGGGAAACAGCAAAATTTTTTATTCTAACCAAAAATTCTACGAAACAAAAATTTATGTGTCAAATAACATTTTCGAGTGGAATCCCAGTGACGCTTGACCTGTTTTTATTTTATTACTAGAATTTCCAAAATTTCTAGAATTTTCATAAAACAACATCACCCGCACACTCAATTACTTTTTGGTGGCTAATAAACGCTGATTAAGTGAGCGAACCCGTCTGTGTATTTTTGCGCGTTTTAATGTTTCATCGAGTTTCACTAATCATTAATCGTCGGCATCGTTTAAACAATCCACCCAAAACCAAACTGGTAGAAAAACCCACCAAGTTTCCAAAAAGGATCGGCCTTTGAAAGTAGTGATATCATTCCACCAGGGAAAGGCCGCCAAGGTTAATCCTATTAGCCAAGTTAATCACACATACTAATAGTCGAAAGTTAAATGAAAACTAGAAGATTGCTACTAGCGGTAGCACTCTTCTAGTTTTCATTTAACTTTCGACTATTAGTATGTGTGATTAACTTGGCTAATAGGATTAACCTTGGCGGTAGCAATCTTCAAGTTTTCATTTATCGTCCAAAGTATTATTCGGTGAGATTAACTTCGCTAATAGGATTAACCTTGGCGGCCTTTCCCTGGTGGAATGGCACACCTTCACACCTTCAAATGCCGATCCTTTTTGGAAACTTGGCGGGCTTTTCTACCAGTTTTGGTTTTGGGTGGATATCACAACTTTCATAGGACTGTGAACGTACAAAAGGTTACACCGTCTTATCTTCATCTGTACTTTTTTTCTGGAGGAATTTGATACATATAAATTTTCACATTGATAATTTTTAAATTTACCATTGCCAATTAGCCGTTCGATTACCAATTTGACATGGCTTAGATTATTGTACGAGTATTCTTCACATGCTTACGTTTCTTCAATCCGATTTTTGCAGACACTGGCTAACAATCGATGAATTCGTTCACTTCGCTCACTCAGTCAGCACATGCCCTTTAGTTGTTTTGTTTATCCTTGTACCTTCCCCTTACTTTTTCAAGATTTCGGCAGTATTAGGATTTATTCTCGACATGACAAGCTATGCTTTTAGTTGCTTGCAGTTGATAGACACATGTAACTTAGGACTGTGAACATACAAAAAGTCAGCGCACCGTCTTATACTCCGCTCTACCTTTCTTTTTGGAGGCATTTCATATCTATAAATAATTAGTCTTTACATCAGCAAAATTGACACTTTTTTTCGTTTGCTTTTTTCGTTCACCTTTAGTCATGCAGAAACCCCCGTTACTAAAACAGCAGTACGCGAAGCATTTTATTTTTTGTTTATTAGCAAAATCCACGCTTGCTCATGGATGCTCGTATTGTTGCGTAACCATCATCTAACGTGAATCCCTTTATTCTTACGCAATCCACGGCAACGTAAATGTTTGCTTAATTTATCCTTCGTTACAGTTCAGCTTTAGTTCGTCCAGACTTTTACAATCATCTAAGGACCAGTGTTGATTGTTCAAGCCATTGTTGCTTGAAATATTTGGTTGCAACTTTGAAAAGAAACGAAATTTAAATTCTCTGGATGCGAATTTCAAAACCCTCCCACGCATTTGTCCTGACCCCTACAACCCCCAAACCAACAAAAGGACCATGCTCAGATCACCATGCAACCGTATGCAAAAGTTCAGCTTCGTAGGCCTTCTCAATTTTGCGGTAGCCATGAGCAAAAGTCTATGGGATTTAACATGGGAAAAATCTTATTAGCCAGCTAGCTAGCTAGCTAGATAGTAACATAAAAACAACGTTATTGACGCATCTTTTTCTGTATGATTGGTGGACACCCATCCTTTAAATTTTAGTTTTTCTTAATCTCTGACGCTTCCCCTTACATTTTTCACAATTTGAAACATTTCTGTCGCATTGGGATTTATCCTCAACATGCTAAAATATGCATTCAGTTGCTAACAGTTAACAGACACATGTCTGCTAGTGAGCCGCCTTTTTATCATTAAGGGTTCAAAGGGTTTTAGCGAGCGTTAACCGCACCCGGTCATCTGCCCGACGAAGCCCTAAGGCCCTATGTCTGCAGCACCCGAAATGGATTACCAGGATGTCACCCACCCAAGTACCAATCGGGGCCGATGCTGATTTTTATCATTAAGAATCAATTTCGTAATAATCGAATGTCTACAATGGGATGATCTATTGTTACTTGCGGCGACACACTAGCGTGTTTCTAGATTCTTTGTCGCTGGCGAATATTATGGCGTGGTAAATTAAGTTTCATTACCAATGCTCTTGTTGCCGGCCACTTTTTAACGTAGCAATGATGAGTTTCGTGCACTGCTGGTTTAAAGTGACAGTTGGAGTTCAAAGTGATTGTTGGTGACATGGGACATGAAACTTCGGGATCAAGGCTTACCTTACCACTGTATCAAAGCAATTTTAAGGTAACCAAGTCATTCCGATGAATTTTAGGCTAATCATTATGATCTGTAACAAGAAAAAGACATCCACTACGGAGCGGTAAAAATTATTCATGTTCATTTAATCGAGGAAACAGTGGTTACCAAGCGGTCAGCACGCAACAACAGTCGTGCATGCAGTGATTGTTGCGCCCACAACTTTAAAACAATTCAATTGAGCTATGGAAGTCGGCTTCCGCGAACTCAACTATGGCATTACATGTTGACGTTCAGGAGCTGCTTGTGAGATTGTATCTGGTAAGGGGAGGGGGGGTAGCAGTTTCCGCGAGGTGTGAGGGTGGGCATGCACCTACATATTTTCCTCCCTCCTCCCCCTCCCCCACTCTATCCCTTCTTTCCCTACGTCTCTTCCTCCTTCCCCCTCCTTCCCTCCCTTCCTTCTTCCACTCCCTGCCTTTTTTTACACGGTCGTTCCATTTTTATTCTCAACTACGAAACAGTTTTTCGTAGATCGATAAAGCGGTTGTATTTTTCTCGTGAACCTGAATTGGTGATCCTGAAAACTGTTGCATAATTGTTTTGTTTGTAATTCACTGTGAAATCCAACCAAAAACGGTTTCTAACAATATTATTGGTTTCTAACAATTTCCGAAGGATTTTCCGTAATTTCCGTTCCAAAATCTACCCAACTATCGATCTGAAAAAAGTCCCTCTCCTACTTGTTGGTCAGCCTACAGAATTTCATCAAATTCAGTTCAGTAGTTTTGGCATGATGTTATTATAAAGAATTCCCAATGAATCCGTGCATCAGGAGGCTTCAATAAAGCTTTCTGTCGTATCAGGATGCCAATTTGAGGCATGATGACCCCCGAAATTAACAACATATGGTCATTCGGTTTAAAACTAGCTTTTAGCTGAAACACTGTTTCTCGTCAACAAATTCCACAAAGGCGAGACGATTTAACGGATTTATTCGAGAGCAGTACAGGCCCAAAGCCATGCGCTCTATGACACACAAAGTAAACAGAGTAAACAAAGACAAAACTGTTTATTGTTGCTACGCCTAAGGGGCCAGAGGTCATGCGCTCTTTCTAGGCTAAAAACAACTAAATCCTTTAGCTATAGTCAACAATGCCACGACCAAACACGGTAGCAACACGGTAGTGCTGGGATCCAGGATTCTAGCCCTCCGCCTTGGATCCCAGCACTCCTCGTCCTCGTTCATTGTGGCGATCCCGTCGTGCTGTATTGTTATAAGAGGACTGAGAGTTTCAAAACGGGTGAGAAGTACAGTATGTAGTGTATTGTTATCAGATTTTGAAATTCCTGTTAAAGAGTTGTCCCGTTGCATCATAGGAGAAGAAATCCAGACAGTCTGGGCTTTTCTTTAGGATTTATTGCGTAACACCATCCATACCGAATAAACCCTCGATTTTCTCAGCAAACCTGTAATATGTGTGCCAGTATTACATTCAAGAATTTGTTGTTGTTGTTTTTTTTGGGTTTTTTTTTTTCGGGGGGGGGGGGGAAGGGAAGAAGTAAAAAGAAATAAATCAAAAGTCGGGTGAGACAATTCAGCTATAGGGTCGGGTAGTTTGCGGCACTGATATAGGCCTAAGATTCTTAGAAGCCAAACTTTTTTTTATATTTGGCCTTAGTGCGTTGTATGCACGAATCACATGAACGTTTCAACTCTGAGCCCAGCCTACAAATGTTCAAGCATTTGCAAAGTGAAGTTAGTTCAGTTACTATAACTATAACTGGTCCTTCAACTTATCTGGTTCTTATTCGACAAGCTTTTACATGACTTCAGTGGTACTGACTGTCACTTTATTTGCTCTCACACAGTCAATATTGAGCAAACTAAGTCCATTTTTAATCTTTGAGCCGACACAGTACTCCCAAGTACTGGTAAAGGTAATTTGTAAGAAGTTTTATAAATTAAGAAACCTCAACCTCTATAAGAAGGCATGATAAGATGAAACCGGACTTCATATTTTACCTGCGGGGAGGATGCAACTTGAACCTATAGCGCAACGTCACGTGACGTCATATTGGCCACGAGATAGCATCTGGAGGGCATAGCATAGGCACTAGATTAAAATGTAAGGGAAAACAACAGTACTTCTAGTAAAGACAGTGCTTTGAGAGCGGATTTCTTCGCTTAAAAAACGTTGTTTTCTCCAACACCAAAAATCGCGCGTTATAGGCTTAAGAAATCCAGTCTAATAGCATTGGCTTCAGTAAGACGATCTTCTTTTCGCCCTCCAGTGGCCCTTGCAGCTAACCCTGTTACTGGCTCCACCATAGAGTTATACACAATAATACTACGTCATGTCACTGCTCTATAGGGGCCGACTGACTCACTTCGCAGTCAGCATGTTTACAACAGGAGCTGAACGCCCCTCCCCCCCTCCCCCTCCTCCTCCCCACGCAGTCTGAACCCCTATGCAATGCCTACCTTGCCTACCTGCACGTTACGCCACTGATTCTAAGGAATCTGAATTATTAATCGACTATAATTCGATAGTGAACATGATGTATGCATAAATAGTGTTTGTTTTTCCTGGCAAAAAGTATTTTCAGCCTCTGGAATACGTTGCTAAAGTCGAAATATTTTGAATGCGATTCGTTCCCTGAATAAAAAAAAAATGAATATTGTTAGCTGATCCCGTCAGTTGGATTTGATTCGTCGTGTTGTAACATGCCAACCGGACTTGAAACTCAAGGTCATAGCTCTGCTTTCTTTCCTGTATCGGTGATAGCGGCAAGGGAGGGAACGAGAGAGGGAGAACACGAAACGTTAATTATGAAATTTAAACGGACGTGTCTTCTTCTCACTATATTCGAGCATCATACATGAAATAGCTTTGCAACATTCAACCGTTTCTAATGAGGCGATAAATGAATGCCTTTGTAACATTTCCATGCATCTGAAGTAATATTGCAAAACTGAGCCATTCAGGAAAGCCTATTGGGGAGGAATGTACCTTTAATTAAATTTACTCAGCCAAAATGAAATAAGTTGTTCGTTTAGAATTAGACATCGAATTATGCAAAGCGATCAAACACGATAGTCTAACTACGCATAATATCCGTTGTGGTACAAGCATCGAGTGCGATTAAACTCTAAATCAGTTTGTTAAATTTTCGGAGGCAAAAGTTCTAACGAAGTTTCCGATGCTTATTCATTTTTTTTTTTTATTTGATGCTTACATCGATTTTAAAATTTACATCGAATATAAATAATACACCTAAAAGCAATTCTTCTTTAATAACGCTCTAACTCGCGAACGTTCTCTGCTCTCCATTGACGCCAGAACTGTGTTGGAAATTAAATTCGCTATTTTGTGGGAAAAAGTACACCGTGATGTATGCAGATGTAAAAGCACTAGGATTAAAGTTTCACAGATAGTGGCATCTGAAACAAAACCCTCAAGGGTGAAAGAACCCGCCAAGTTTCAGCTAATCAAAGTAGTAACATCAGCGTAAAAATGGCTGCCGCCAAGTTGCTACATTACTTGTCAAGCTAATCCCACCGACTATTAGATCAAAGGTTAAATGAAAACTCTTTACCATCCCGTAGCAATACTCAAGTTTTTCATTTAACGCGTGAAGTAATAGTCAGTTGGATTACTTGACAACTAATGTAGCAACTTGGTAGCAGCAATTTTTGCTCTGATATCACTACTTTGATTCGCTGAAACTTGACGGGTTCTTCACCCTTGTTGGTTGGTTTCAGATATCACTTCTTTTGTTGTTTATTTATTATTATTATTTTATGTTTTTTTTTTTTTTTTTTTTGGTGGCAACTTGTTTTTGCAAGTGCCGAGTTATTTACTGTCTGGTCAAGTTTGGTAGAAAAATATTAAATAGGAACGGAGATATTAATTTTTTTTAATTTTTTTGGAGTGAGGACTTCATTCATATAAATTAAAGCTTTTGCTGATTTGATTGGATTTCATTTATTCATGCGCCATGGTCCGAAGCCGTACATCCCTTTCAAAACTACATGACGCTAAATGCACATGCATTTGATTTGAT
>JAHWFP010134146.1:0-10165 GCA_023313725.1 Lithobius niger | reverse complement strand
ATTTGATTTTGATTTATTCATGCGCCATGGCCCGAAGCCGTACACCCACAGCAATAGTACAAAATGCCACAACACAACACTGCAGCAATGCATTTGCATTCAACCATCAACGATAAGTAGCGCGTCCATTTCATCGACAATGTTCGTGTTGCCAATTATTGCTGGTAGTCCGTTTCAGTGGCGCACCCAGAGAGTGGCAAAAGGGGTACTTGCCCTTCCCGAGATTAACAGTAAAACTGAGCAAATGTAATAACTTCGATTTTTTTCTCTGCTGACATCACGTCAAGAAAGATAACGTTGGTTTATATTACTATGCTCTCAGCAACCCAAATTCATTCTGTGATCCATTGTCTCCTCGCCTGCGGTCTCCCCCACCCCCCCCCCCCCCACCTCCGCTCCCAAATATTATTTGCATTGATGGCGAACAAAAAAGTACGGAAAAAAGTACGGAATTTAGACTGTTTCTCAAATTAAGCTTTTTGAAAGCATGGAAAATCACTGACATTGTGCCTCCAAACAAAATTCCTGGATGTGCTAACTAGTCTGTTTGTATGTATTGTTACTCGTCAACTAATAAAGATCGTGATGCACAATGGCTTTAGCTTTGATAAGAACCAAATACATAAAGAGTGGTACTTATTTTGATCACTGGTGGCGTTTTTCCAACATACAGAAAAATAGCATTACAAATGATTGCAATCTTTTTAGCTAAAACCTCCCCAAACGTCAAACCATAATAGACATATACATAGCTAAAAGGGTGTTAAATACCAAATTTCATTTGTATATGTCCCATAAATTATTTTATATGAGCGGAATTAGTCAGTATAAAGTAGTCAGTATATACAGCAGTCAGTATACAGCAGTCAGTAGTCAGTAGTCAGCTGAAATCAACGATCTTCACGCAGTTTTGTCACAGTGAAACAGTTATGCACTTACTTAATTGAAATACAACTATTGCTTGTCTGGGCACAAAGACTGCCCATTTTCAACAATTTTCAAGCTATTTTGCCGCATAGGTATTTATCCTCATCATCGTGAAATACGCTGCTCTGGTTTCTGTTAAATTGCCAAAGCTATAGTTCAAAGGGTTCAAAAGGTTTAATGAGCGTTAACCACCAAACCTAGTGGTCATGCAACAACAATGCTGGAATTGAACAATGACTTTCTTACAACGAAGTGTGACAATTGAACTTGGCGGGCGGAACAGTACACTAGCGTGGTCCTTGAATAGTAAGGCTTCGTGGTAATAAGTTTGATCAGAGGCTTCCGTTTCATGATATTCTTCGGAAGAGAAGTATCAATTAATTTTTTCCCTTCATATTTTATTTGTGTTTTTAACAGGTGTGTAACATAAAAAATAAAGGTTGTGCCGTATAAAGAGGTGTAAAAAGAGGTGTGCGCCTTAAAAATTTGATGTGTGCTGTTAAAAGAGGTGTGTGATGTACAAATTCAGCTAGATAAATAAGGTACTACTGAAAATAACTTCATCGGTAAAAATGCCACCCTAAAATAAAATTCTGGAATCTACAGCCTTTTGAGGATGTAAAGGACTTCTAAGAAAAATATTATTCAAATAGAATAATAACATCAACATCAAAAGGATTTATTTTCATCAAAATGGTTTTTTTTTTAAAGATTTTAACGGGGTCAAACCGCGAGCCCATGGTTCCGCCCCACCTCTCAAAGTGTGATGAAGAACCCTTGTGTTGGCATACTTATTCAGCTCAAAGAATAATCAGACAGTTTGCTCTTTCAGCTTCCTCTAACTTTACTTGTATTCACTTGCAACGTTGGCAATGGACGAAGTAAGTTGCCATGTTTTAAATTTATGCGTGAATTTAGTGGAAAATGTTAGCAGCGCTAATTCTCTAGTTGATGCAGCAGCAGGCATTGCATGTATAATTTCGGCCAAACTATATGCTGTATAAATCCTCCCGACATGAAAAAAAAATGTTTCTAGCGGCTCAAAGGAAAAGGGACACCCAACAACCATCACCTTCACCCTCTCCCCCCCTCCGCCTTCCTGCAACGCACGAGGCACTTTTTTAGTTTCTTTCCGTGACTCAGCTGCTCCTTGATACACATGCGTGAAGGTGGACTAGTTGCAAGGGCAAACTGCATCTCCCCGCCCCCATCCCCGCCTCGACGTCCCGCACTTGGCGTGGGCGAATAACTGCTTAGAAACCAACCGAAAATGGCCATTTAAATGGATTCAATGATTGTATTGGTTGGTCGCACATCGTGGGAAAGCAATTGTTGTTATCCCTGGTCCCCCCCCCCCCTCTCCCCCGCCCCACAATCCCGCAAAAAACTGCTCACCTACATCACCTCACTCCGCTATGGTGAGTATTTAATAGTAGGAAGACATTTACTTAACCTTCAATTTCTTAATCAAGAATATTTTTGATGCCGAACGAATCAACATCCTTTTAATAAAAAGCATAAACTAGTTCCGGTTAGGGTTAGAAAAAATAGACAATAGGACGCGTTTAGGCAACGAGTGGTCCTTCCTTCCATTCTTGCACCTACAAAGATAGAAATCGTTTGAATTTATAACATGGCCGCGGTTTTGGCTCTGTCAGCACGCAACGAAAAAGTCAGAAATGTGAGTTCAAAAGCGTCTGGAAAAACTCTTTCGTCAGGTGGTATTCTTTCTCTTATTGTCAAGAATTATAAGACTGCGAGCATTTTCTCCAACGATGTCGGATTTAGCTAATCCAGGTAGCGTTGGTACCATGGTAACGACAACTTTGCCACAGCGATTAAATTTTAGTTGGGAGTATGTAAAGGCGAGCCGTTGCCTAACAGCTCCCTTATTGTTACCTACAAGAAGATAATTAAGAATTCAAAACATGCTCGGATAGGGGTGCACTAATCAGGTGTTAATCTGAAAAGCAATGGAAATATGAGTGGAACTGAGAGAGGAAATAAGAAAAAAATAAGTACGAGAAAATGAATGCCCAAAAATGAGTATAGAGCAGGATGTTAAGGCTGCTTTAAAAAAAAATCCTGAAAATAAGTGAAACGAACAAAAACCTATGTAAGGTGTGGAACTAACACAATAATTATAAGTGATACATGGTTCCTGATACTCTGCTGCAGCGTCGCCAAAGAGCCTCACCTTACGCGGATTTTCCTGTCTCATTGATTTTAAGGATTTTGTTATTTTTTTAATGCTGCCATCCTGCTCTCCACGCTGTATCGGGTTTTATTACATTAATATCAATTTTTTTTTAATTAAATAAACAAATACAAAGCCAAATCAAAAGTAAAACAACGAAAAATGCCAAAAGGCTCAAAATCAGAAACCTCCACACGATATGTATAAAAAAAACGCAAAACTTAGTCATCACCTCTGAACAAGGTAATATTCATAAAAATAGAAAAAGAAAAAGAAACACACAAAAACAAATTGAAGAACAGTCAACAAAACAGAAACTAGTAAAACCCGTAATCTTGAAAGGTGAAAAAACATGTCAAATAAATGTACAGAAACCCCTGTAAATAACAGTCGAAAATAATCCAGAAGTGAAAAACAAACAAGAAAGACAACTTCTACACTCATTCGGTGAAAGGTAACTTGATGCACTGCAGTATTTTAACTGAGAAGTTTAAAATAGTGATATTACAACAACAAAAATTATTATCAACTCTCTTCTCCCAACTGCTCTAACTAACCATAACCGTAAACCGGGTGTAACTTAAAATTTAGTGATGACCGTTAGTAAAGACAGCAGTTTGGCGGCACCCAGTTTTTACTTCATTATCAATACTTGGAATGGCGTCTTTGGGATCAGACACTAATGTCTCACCGTCAAGTTGACGAGGTTATTAATTGTTACCGACTAGTTCAGACTTAGCTATTGTCAATTGTAAAAGGGCCACTCGTTCCTGGCCTCAACCATCCCCTGGCATTTTTGGGGCGTGAAGGACCCCTGTGGTATCTCGTGCTCAAGTCAAAGATCCTGGGTTTTCGTTTGGATTTCTCCAGCTAAATTGTCCCTCTCGTCGTCCACAGTGGGGCAGATAACAGGATATAAGTTCGGTTCCTTCAAGTAAAAACAACAACAGCAAAAAGGCGATTCATGGCTTACTGTGTTCTTTTTAACTGTAACTAGGGATTTGCTAATTTCAGCTACTGGGAAAAATTCCACATGCAATAAAAATCTTTGTAAATCTTTGGAATCGGGTGAGTACTGGGTCCAACATTAAAGTGCGGGAACAACCCTCAATATTGTTGATTTTGTGTTACTGGCCAGGAACCCCATATTAGTTCTCATAGGTATAAAGACACCCGTGCAGCTCGTTAAGGAAAGTTGGCAAATCAAAATTTTGGCAAATAGGTAAAGAGTCGCATGAGGAAGAGCCAAAGGGTGACAAGGTATTCGGAAGGAGATGTACCCAATTATGCAAAATACTTGTTGGTACGAGGTTTTGATTGTTGCGATTGGTTGAAATGTAAGTTTTGGTGATTATGTAATGTGTTGTTTTCACCGATAAGTGTCAATTCAGTTCGTGGCATCTTCCTTTAATTAATTAATAAAAAAAATGTTAAAAACTTTCTAAAATAAGGTTGCAGCTAGAAACACGAGGCCCTCAAGTGGCGCGTAAGTGCGTAACTGAATTTCTGGTGATGATGATAATTATGAGAAGTAATGTGGAAATATTGTTGACAATTGGAACTTTTGCTAAGACAACAGTTGTTAAAAACGAGTGGGTAACCCTTGTACTTCGAGTGATGAAAGAAGAGCAGTTCTTACTCCTACAGCGTATACTTCCCATTGGTTAACAAAAAAATACTTTGTGACATATTTCTGCCGAATTTGACTCAGCGTTATATAAATTGGAAGCATGCCTTTAGCCTGACGGTTAGCAAGGTCAAATCTAGAAAATACTAACCCATATTTTAGCATACTCATTGCCCGTGATGCTTAGTAAACATGGCGAGTGAGAAAACCAAGAGAAATGAAAGAGCAGAAACAAACTATCGTTTTTGTTGTGGAATGTTTGTCAGCAGCATGAGTTGCAACAAAAAATGTCCTCGAGCGTATAGGTAGGGGAGTGAGGCAGGGGAGGTAATGTTGAGGATGAAAATCAATGCACAAGTCAACGTTTAGTCAGTTTGAAATAACTGAATTGCATGTAAGATTGACGTACGAAGATGTGCGTTACTACGAGCCTGAAAAAAGTCTATGACAACTTCATTTTTTAATCGGTTTTTTGGACGTGTAAGAGTTTTGTCTGGATATACGAATGCCAACAAGATAGCTCCTCCAGCGAAGTGAAACGACGTCAACGGAGCAGATGGAGCAAGCGATGTGGCTATAGTGTAAATCACTGAAAATCGTGTTGCTTGTTTGTTTATTTATTTGTTTAATTTAGTCATGTATTCCACTGAAAATGGAACGCCAAAAAATGTGAAAAAGGTGTCGACACTAAGGGAAACACCACGATTCAAGTGCAACACTGTTTTCATTGTCCGTGTGGGTCTTAAATTAGTGAAACACTACCAAACAATAATCAATAGATATTTGAGGTGTTTTTAAATTTTATAATTTTTAATTTCAGGTAAGTATGCCAACTGGCCAGCTAAGTATTCTGCTGATCGCGTTGAACCACAACTTTAATAAGAAAATAAAACCCGTTTAACCATTAAACGGAAAGGAAATTAAATCCGCGCAGATACGAAAAACATTAAATGCTAAACATTAAACTGCGGAAATAAAATTCATTGAAAGAGTTTGGAGATTTTAATTTCTGCGTTGAAACATTTTAAACAACAATATTAGGCCAGTAGTGTATCTAGACACACGCCAGTGTGTCGCGCCAAGTTAGGCAACAAACATCACAGCAAACATCACATCAATTCAATTGTCGAGGTTTTAAACCATTGTAGCGCGACGCCATAGCGTCAGTGTCTTATATCCTGAAGCGTAGTTGGGCACATTTCAGGTACTTAGGGTACAAAAGCTTAAATTGTGTTGAAATCGAGAGCAATGACCCACTTGACAAAAATTAACTCGTGTAGGAATGCTTTCAATGCAAAATCTGACCCTCAATAACGTTGAAAATGTGTAACTAGCTCTAGCTAGCTGCTAGCTAATTCAAGTCCGCTCATCCCCATGTTAATTTCCATAGGGTGATTATTCATCGATACCGAGATAACGGGAAAGCTTCCAGCTATGAAATTGGACTAACGGCTGCAGTACGATACGAGCTGCGTACCTTTTATGGTTTGCGTGGGAGGATGGCGTGGGATGGCGCGTAAGTACGAAAATATTGTTATAACCATTGTTAGTATTGTCGGCATCGTCTCTCATTGGACAGCCAAAGTTCGGACAAAGACAATCTGTATACTGACGTGCGTGCCTAGACACTTACTAGTGTAGCACGATAAATGTAAACAACGTTGCCAAAGAAGTTGTATTCACGTCCATTCACGAAAAATAAACAAACTGTAAAAACAAAGTAAAATAAACAAAGTCAAAAACTGGTAAGGAGGCCACCAAGTTGAGGGTAATTCAGCCCATCAAAGGAATCACATCAACACACCTAAAAGAGGTGATTGAGTTGAGGATGGTTCGGCCAGGCTCTAGGCAAAAGGTAGTAGCAAAATGTTGAAAATCAATTTCTTGTTGACGTGGCACGTTATTACATATCTGCACGGTAGTGGAGTTGAGTCTAATACACAATTTAAAAAAAGGACTGAAATCATATCAAAAACCAAAACTGGTAAAAGGGGCCGCCAAGTTCCGAATGGCTCGGCCCTTCAAAGGAGTGATATCAACATACTAAAACATTCGCCAACTTAATCTCACCGAATAATACTTTGGACGTTAAATGAAAACTTGAACATTGCTACCGAAAGTAGCAATATTTTAGTTTTCATTTAACCTTCGAACTATTACTCTGTGCTATTAGTGCGAACTATTACGCGCTTGGCGAATGTTTTGGTGTGTTGATATCACTCCTTTGAAGGGCCAAACCATTCCGAACTTGGCGTTCTTGTCACCAGTTTGGTTTTTGATATGATACAATAACCATTAGTCCTTAGTTTAGTTCTTTATCACTTGGCCAATTAAATTGCGTTGCGACAAGATTTGCTTTGCCGAGGTGCCCGCAGAAAACGCTGTGGAATAATAGCTTATGTTGCTGTGTTCCAGCTCAGCCTCCACACGAATTCCATGTGTGTACAAATTTTCGTCCAGTGCACAAGTCGTGTAAGGCTCGTACTTTGTGATGCTAATTACCAGCACGTTCGAGTGTACGATTCAGAGCTTTGCGTCGAAGAAGCTTTCTTAATATGGAGAAATTATGCCTTGCTAAGTAAAAGCGAAAAGTATACTTCATGTGGTATTAGTTTAGTTGTATTTCGATAAAGAGAAATGAAAATGCAGTAAGAAGATAAAGACTCGTGGGTTCGTACAACCAAGGAATGACCAAATGATTAGGTCATGATTGGCCAGAGGGTGGCGATGCAGAGCTTATATACTACTGTACAGCAATGCACTATGGGAGTGGTGCATTCTAATGAGTTAAGTAACAGGTTGATAAGTGCAAGGTGCACCTGGTCAGGACCAAAGATACAGATACTACTTCCACTCTTACTGAGTTACGAGTGCACCAACACAGCTATCTACAAATAGACAAATATAACTAAATTAATAATTCGTATTTACAATATTTACACTCCTAAGCATAAACACAATATATACATAATATCCACAATATATACACCTATGTATCTATACATTTTCAACTATATTTGCACCTATTTTAGCAACTCCCCACAATTCGATTAGAAAAGTTATGTCCCTACTATTTATATTTATTTTCTACTATTTCCCCACAAATTAATATTTTTTCAATTAAATCTAAATTACTACTTTTACTTACCTAATCAAGCTCACAATACAGTACCTAAAGTTGTGGGTCGGGGAGGAACACAGCACAGTCGTCTCTGACAGACGTGGTACCCCACAAACACATGAACAAACTCTTATTTTTAATTTTCTGCCGTAATATTTCGGTCTTGATCACCTACAATAAAAGTGGATATATATGAGAATGAAATCCTGTTTAATATATCCTGTTTGTGAGTACCATTGGCTGTCTTTTATGCTTTTTAACTGCTTATATGCGTAAAGCAGTTATTGAAATACAGTTGGAGAGAAAAAGGGGCTTGCGTCGTGAGCTATTGTTAAATGACGTTTCGTCTCACTCCAGTTGTTTATTTGAACGGGTCACGCCTATCACCTTTATCGTATGGCCGGAAGTTACTAAAATATTAGTCGATTTTTCATGATTTCGATTAGAAGACGTGCCAGCAAATTGTAGGGGTTGTTATTGAACAGTTTGTGGCTAACTCGTTTGCATATGAAGGGTTGTAGGTCCTTGACTAAAAATTTTGCCAATTATGTTTTTGTATGAAAAAAAAAAGTTGAACCGTAACTGGCCCAGCTTATTTCAGGTTTTTACAACATGCACGGAAAACGGAATTCTATCTGTTGTTGGGCTATTGGCGAATCACTGGGGAAAAAAATGGCGGCTGCTTTACGGTTCGCTTGGTAGGCTGCCCTAGGATTGCTGCTGCGTATTGGCAATTCGTGTAGTTATGTGACTCCTGCTAATCAGGTAATTATTGTATGATCGATTATTTTTTAGTGTAACAGTTTGTTGTCGCCCCGGAGGGGCTCGTTTCATTGGCTCCTGGTATAATCAATTCAACAAACGTGGGAGACAACGGGATAGTGCATTTCGGTGCGTAGTTAGCGGAATAAAGGCAGAATTAAAAATTCATTCCACGATCACTTTCGATAGTAAAATAAGCAATATCAGTAACAAGTTTACTTTAGGCGGCTTATGGGAAGAATAAGGGCTCCTCACCGATTGATCTCTCGTTGGGCTAGAATGACATAAAATGATGAACTGAACAACATTTTCGCATAAAATTTTTGGGGCAAAGGCTTCGTTTGGCCGTCAGAAATTATCGAATGCTGCACTCTTTGCGCTGACGGACGAGAGGCCGTTTTCTTCCCATTTTCTCAGCTGATATTTTCTTTCCGTAAACAGTTCAGATAGGTGGGTTGTTATTGTCGGTTAGGTTAGGAACTGGCTTCGGCATTTTACTTGAGGTAATGAACTGGTTGGGGTTCGGCGTTTCACTTGCCGGACTTTCGCCAAGTTTCATGCTCTCTGGCACGGCTCGGTGCTAACTTTGGCCCTTCACCACAGCCAAACGTTGCATTTGCCCGAAAAATGGAAGAGGAAAACATTACTCAGCAGGTAATTCTTAGTCCATTAAAAAAAATTCGGACGAGAGCCCGTTTTCTTTCCATGTTCCCTTTACGCAATGGCCCGAAATTCGAAAAAAGTGAAAAAAAAAACTATCTTTAATTTTCATGGAAGGCACTACAAATTGATCCCAAATTGCGGAAACTCGTTAAATCATCATTAACATAACCTAACCAATTAACTGCCCCAGTATGAAATACCAAACCCCAACCAGTTAACTACCTCAGTATGAAATGCAAAACCCCAAACTTACCTAACCTAATCTAATTGACAATAACAACAAAACCACACGAAACTGACACTAACAACCCGCCTATCGGAACCACCCAATATAGAGCTTTGTCTTTCGTCTATGAAAATAATAATGTTCCGAATTTTTGCATAAGCAGTTTATATATTTCTGTATGAAATTCTTGCACGAAACTGACAATAATAACCCGCCTATCGGAACTGTTTACGAAAAAAATATAAGGTGCCCTGCCGGTCCGGCGAGCGAAGGCAAACACCGTATAGATGTAGCCTACGGATTGTGGCGCTACAAATCTACTGTTTAAGTCGTTTTAACACATTTCCGCGCTCCAAAACTCACTGTCCCTGTATTTAGGAAGGTCTTGGAGTCATATGGAATCAATTTCGTAAGGATATCGAGTATGTGCCAAATGTAAACTTTAGCCCAATAGAGAGCTTTGTTTTCGTCTATGAAAATAATAATGTTGCGATTTCATAATGGCAAGCGTTCTTTGATAGCAAGAGTGTCTGATTTTTTCATCCAATGTACAGCTTGGAGCATTATAGAAGCAAAATGCATTATCTTGTTTCATTGGTGTCTAGATGGGATCAACGGATTTAAGGATAAATCCCCCCCCCC
>JAHWFP010134144.1:0-12925 GCA_023313725.1 Lithobius niger | reverse complement strand
GTTTTTAGCTCGATTTGCAAGAATTTGTTGGTCATGCCTCCGGGGGGGGCACGGGAGATTCACTGGGGGGTCCTTGGAGGTATTTCATGGGGAGTTCCATGACTGATTCTATTTATGCTGCTAATCATGGCTTGTGTATAAAATTTCATGCTTTTTGTTCAATCTTCATGAATTTGCTAGTCATACCTCAGTGAGGGGCCACAGGGGGTCGCTGGGGGCCCTTTGGAGTTATTTCATGGGAGTTCCATGGCTGGTTTCATTTGTGCTGCTTGTGCCATTTGTGCTGCTTTGTGCTTGTGTACCAAATTTCAACATTTTTTTGCTCATTTGCAAGAATTTATTGTTCAAGTCTCAGGGAGAGGCACAGGGGGATGCTAGGGACTCTTGCGTGGTATATCATAGGGGTTCAATGGCTAATTTGATTCAATGTGTTAAGAATGACTAGTATACATAATTTCTATTTTAAGCTTGATCTGCAAGAATTTGGTGTCAGAGCCTCTGGGAAGGGGGCACAGGGGTACGGGGGGGGGGGCCCTGGGGCCCTTGGATTATTTCATGGGTTCTGGAGGGGGCCACCGGGGCCCTTGGGGGTATTTCATGGGAATCGTGGCTGATTAGATTTGTACTGCTAAGAAAGACTTTGTTAGCAAATGTCATATTTTTTGCTCGATTCGCAAAAATGTGTTATTGAACTTAATGATTTATGCCAGGACTCTACAACAATAAATGGTCTGCTGACGAGAACATTGCAGTCCTATTAAAATCCGTTCAAAAGGCCCTAGTCGTTGTTAGTACCTACATTTTAAGCTTTAAAAATTGAAGATCGGTTCACTGGTTCGATCTCTAGATGAGAGCAAATTTTCGAGCCGACTTGGCTTTCCGTCAGATGAATATGGTAGTTACATTAAAATAGCTTACGTAAGGTCCTAGGCCATGTCCATACGTACGTTCTAAGCTATAGAACTTCTTAATTGGTTTAGTGGTTCGCCGTCTAATCGAGGACAAAACTACTAACAACAACAACAACAACAACAACAACAACAAGAAATGGCCATATTGTGGATGCCAAACGGTTCAATTGTTGTGATTACAATTTGTCATGTAGTGAAATAGTTACCACACGACCTCAAATACTGAATTTCGTTGGGCTTTGTCAATTCTGGGCAAAACTATAGGATTTCAAAGTTTGACGTTTAACATGGAAGTTCATCCTGTGGCTTACATTACGGACCACTACGTTCTTGAATCAAAGAGTATAAAGGGAGCACAGCCAATCAGCTGACGGCGCCCATTACCAGTGAATCGTGTGTTGGTCTGTATTAAAACCCAGCCACACATTATGGAAATGTTGCATCACTTTGATGCGAGTGACTTAATCGTGTCATATATGCCGCTCATCTTTCAAGTTATATTAGAAAATTGCTCTATTGGTGCCTGACTTTTCAACCATGATGTTTTCTTAATTTACTTTTATTTTTGTGTGTTTAAAAATGCGCTTCCATCTAACTGAAAAACTGTGTAAGGGTTTTTCTTACTTTGCTATTATTTGTGGTGACAGCAGTGACAAATTGAGAATGAACACATTGCCAAAACCAGTGTTTAGTCAGTGGACTAGCGCATATGGCAGTAGCCCACTACATGCGTAGCATGATTAATGTTGAGATATCATATAATACCTTTGCAGTTGTATGTTACTGGATTTGGGCTACTCGTTCTTTTTTTTTTTTTTTAATGTTGAAAATTGTTTTAACCAAAATGTCTTGTTTGGTTGGTATCTTGCAGTCGACCCGCATACTCAAGGCACTCAAATAAGACTTTAAGTTCAAAATTTCTTGCTTACATAGCAGGGGCCCTTATACTGGTCGCCCAGCACGTAACTGCAAAACCTGGGTTCATCTGCAGGATAATAATAATCACACACTTCTGAAGTGGCTATGAACACATCAACTTTTCTCAGTTCCTTCGAGGAAAAATCTGTAAAAACAGTAGGAATAGAAATGCTTGAGTGAGTACACTTTGTTAAATATGTGAACAAACTATTAAATGCGGTACAGTAATTTGTGTTTATTTATGTGGACAACATTATGAACTTCGTGGTCGATGATTCTTTGCTGTTAATAAGCCGTAATCTGCTTTCATGTAGAAGATTACTTTCTATGGATGCAGTCCACTGTATATATTTAAAATTTTCAAAGGTAAATCTAAATATGGAAACTCAAAACTTACAAAAATTTAGTCAGTAGATCTATGTTTTATTAGCGGAGTGAGCGAGCGAAGCAAGCGAAGCGTAGCCTATAACGGACACCAAATTGCAAAATTTGGGTCCGTTGGTCCGTTGGTTGCACTTTTTTAGTCTGGGGGGAGCCGAAACGAAAGGTCAACAATGCTTTATACCCACAAAGTGTTGCTGAGCCAAAATTTGACGTAAATCGAACAATTATTACTGTAGAAATTTTAAAATTTTCGAATTTATATCTAACACTCACCATTGTAAATTTGGAGTCGTGAGTAGTTAAGGAGACGAAGCATACACCATGCTAATAGTAGTCAAGTGAACTTTAAAAAAAACTGCAAATTAAATTTTTGTTGCTTCTTTCTAGCTAATAATCTTTTTTCGACGTAACTCAACGAAATAATAACATTTGATGCTTGCATTTAACCAATATATTAAGAAACGCAACCATAAAAACAAAAGGATTCCATTAACGACACACGTTAGCTTCATTGGAAAAAAGAATGCTTTGAAGATTATTCAATTCAACATGGCAACGAAAGTGGCGTCTACACTAGCGTTGGGAATCCCAAATATGAAACCTGAAATCGTCGTATCAAGGCCAAGCGGTATTATAAAACGATATTGACATCAGACGAAACACGAAAGCACGAAATACGAAGCAATAATACGCCCGCCTCTCTCAATTCCTGGTTGCCAAGGTAACGTGAGGACTCGAAACCAAAACCGTGTTGCATCGCATAAAGGAATAGGCTTAATCTCGAACCACTGTTGTAAGCTGCTACTAACGAAAGTAAATCGGAGATAAATATTAGGCCTAAACGCTAAAAATTAGGCCTAAAACCTAAAACTTGGTCTAAAAGCTAACACATTTTAAACCTAAATTGTGATGGTTATTTCTTTCAGATTATATAGTAGAGATCGCTGTTGCAGTCATTGAGTTTGGAAATAATATATTATCTTACATTGTGTGATAGAGGTGTGCTAGCTCAACATTTTCGTTGGTGGCGGTGTCAAATCTTATACCAAAGCAGTATTGTGAACCTATTGAATTTTCTGACTATTGGTAAAAACTATCGTACTGATGATTGTTTGGCTTGCAGTCAAACGCCTTATTACGTGCTGTTTTACTTTTACTCGCGGCGATGGCCCACGTCTTCAGTGTTGGCTGCGAAAAGGAGGCTACAAATAACTAAACAAAAACTAAATGCCGGAGCAAACGAAAGCTTGTTAACGTCAATTTGACACCTAACATAGGCCTACATTTAAAAAAAGGCTAAAATAAGAAAAAGACCAGCAAAGAACAGCAGTACGTCTCACCAAAAGGCAAACAGCTCAACAAAGCCCATTAAGTATTGCACCCAGATTTTTAAGAATTATTAACAAATGTGGTATCGTCATTAAAATAAAAACTAAATATAAGTTTGAAATGAAGATCCGTTCGCTCCGCCTACAATAGGCCTAAAGCTTGTTTCCTAGTTTATTGAACATTCATTGTAATAACTGTACTGGAGTTCATGGAGGCACACATTCTGCAGAACATTGTCTGAAATTAGTTGGTCTGTGGATGTCCTAAACATTCTTGTGTACTTAAAACTCACGCCTAATCACAGCAAAAAACTAATAAAAAATCAGAGCTTTCACCCAGTCTTACTGGGCATTCTCAACTGCTACCCATTCAAACGTGGTTCCTCCCAATGTTGCTAAGCAACAACAAACCATGCAGAGCTGCCTCCCCAACACCCAAGCACCTCACACACACCAATATTTCTTTCACACCTGGTGCAACAAAGTCAAACCCCCAGGCAACCAAATAAATATATATTCAAACAATAAAATATTCCCAATAAACTACATAATTAATTTAAATAATCAATAAATAAATAAAACTTTATAACTGTAAATAAATAAATCAAACAATACATAAATGAATAAATAAATAAATAATATTTAACTATTAAACTGACTAAACTAGGGCAATTCACAAAGTGCAAAATAAACCAATAACTTGAACAAATAAAGTCATTAATGAGGTGCTTGACTGCTGGGGAGGCTGCTACGCATGGTTTGTTGTTGCTTAGCAACAGTGGGAGGAGCCAAGTTTGAATGGTAAGCAGTTGAGAATGCCCAGTAAGACTGGGCGAAACCGCCTGTTTTTTATCAGTTTTTTTCCTGTGATTAGGCTTGAGTTTTAATTTCGTAATTTCACAGTGAGTGTGGTTATTAATGTGTACGATCAAATGACAAAATTGGTCCAAATTAGGTCCAATTTGATCTGAAAATTACGTTCAATACTGGTCCATAGACAGACAACGAAACGAATGGAGAGGTCCTTGAATAGTCCAGCTCACGTCCACTTCTGAGCTGATGTTTTCCATTTTTTAGACATAAGTCTAAAATTTATTTTATTTGGAACCAATAATTGCTTGTTGGACATAGATCAACAAGTAGCTTTAGTCACTCTTCTACCATCACACTAACTTCTGAAGAGAAGTGTAGTTTTCGTACCCAAGTATGTAACTAAATGCATAAAAGAGTCAAACACATTTAATGTATTTGTCGAAACTGAGTCAACATTATATTATGCTATTCAATCTCCGAGTCTTTATTTTATGACTTTTGAGCAGATTGCATTGTTCTTCTTATTCGCTGTTACAACTTTTGTAGAAATATAAAGCCTACCAAAATCAAATATTTACTTGCAATGATTAGTTTTGTACTTCAGTTATTAAACATGTAAATTAATAGTAGATCAGGTCACTCTTGTGGACTGGAAGCAAATAACTGATCCAACATGTTAAGAAATAACAACAACTTGCAGTTTTTAGAGAGCTTGTATATTATCGTATGTTGGAAAGTCACATATTATCACACCTACTTACAAATTGTTACTCCTGGCAAAATAACTTTGTAACCATATTTAGACCATATATTCATTTTTTTTTGTAAATTTGTGAAACTGAATACGTATTATGACGTATTCGACCAAGACTAGGATATAATGGAAGTCTTCTTATAATCACGACATTATGGATCAACGGTTGTTGGTTATTGCAAATTAGACCTGAAAACAATTTGACGTTTTGGACTAATAATTAATGAGCAATGGATGTCGAGTACTGAATGGGACCAGACCTGGAATTGTACCATCTTGACCTAATACGACCTTTGGTAGTTTCGTGATGTAGTAAACGCTTTGTAAACTGTGCAAGTTTTAAAAGTTCAAGTTATCAGCAATCTTAATCATTAAAAACTTACGGTCGATATATATATACATATACCTCTTCTCCTCTTGAAGTAGGAGGGCTAAAAATGTGAGAAAGGTGTCAGAAGACAGGAAATTAATCCGGATTTTGCGTAGGCGTATTTTCGTAGTTCTAGGTAACATTTTCCCCCTCGAAAAATGTGGAAAAAAGCTTTGGACCATTGTTGAAACGATTTTTTCGAAGTTGATTGTTAGTTTCGTAATATCACATCTTCCTGCTGTGCGGATGGTCCACAATTGTTGCGCCACATGGGAGGCGCGTGGTCCAGTAGTGTTGTCAATAGGATTACGGCTGGCAATGCTAATAGCCGTCATTCAAGAATGAGGGGGGGGGTTGAGGCTTAATGGCGCGTCGACAACTTGGTCATTAGCGCCAACCTCAGTCACAGTGCAGTGGTCCGGGTTGCCACTGCACCACACATTAGAGATGTTATTCAAACCCCTAATCTAAATCATGTCATACATCTGTACCTCCTGCAAAAATTGAAAAACACCGGACAGGAGGACAGACTTATCGCCCAACTGACGCGCAATGTCATGCGGAAGACGGAAACGACGGCGAACACCATCAAGATGGCGAAAATCAACAAGTAAGTACCGGACCATAAGTGGCCGTCGACACCAATAACATTCAGGAGGGTCAACCCCCCGCAAAACGAAACAGTGAGTAATTCGGGTGTGACCAATGCGCAAACGGGCCAACACAACCTCCTCACGACGACTGCGGCGACACGCCGAGCGCCACTCCTCGACAGTGCCCTTAATGGCCCGTAATTTATTACCATCCTGTCTGTCCCACAAGGTTTGCCAAAAAGCGTGTAACCTCAGACGCAGAGTTGGAAAGGCATCTGAGGAAACAAGGCTGAGATCCCTACCAAGAGGGCCAGAAAGGGCCTCTTTCACAGCAGAATCAGCTTGCTCATTCCCTGCTATCCCAACATGGCCCGGGATCCAGCAGCTTTCCACTGGCCAGGCAAGCGGGAAAGCAAAGCTTGAACACGTTGTGTCAAGGGGTTCCGAGGATTGTAATTCGCCAAGGACTACAGGGCACTCATGGAATCACTAAAGATAATGAAATGCGTGCCCTGAAGGTCAAGGATCCATTCCACCGCCAAACCAAGAGCCAAAAGCTCTGCAGAAAAAACAGAATAGCCTGATGGAAGGCGATGTGCAACCGTTACTCCCTTCCACACACAAGCACATGCCACACCAACGTCTGACTTCGACCCATCAGTCAACAAGCGCTGATAACCGGCGTACTGAGAACACAGCCGCCGGAACTCCTGTAAGTGCCGCGCAGGTAGAGTGGAACCCTTTGGGAGGGACGCCAGAGCGAAAATGAAACATCCACTTGGGACAAGCCAAGGGGCAACTGGCATCCCCCAAGCCTCAAGACGCAGGGTATTTCAAAGGCTAACTCCTGACAGGACTGCTGGAGCCTATCGCGGAAATCACCTTTACCCACCCTGGGTCTACCGACTCGAAAGTCTGGCCCAAAAACCACGGACCAAGCAGGACTGGATTGCACAGCACGCAAACGCACAGCAAACTGAATGGCAAGCTGTCGCCGACGAATGGTCAAAGGTGGCTCCGAGGCTTCAGCATAGAGACTGACCACTGGAGAAGTTCGAAATGCCCCAGTCGCCACACGCAGGCCACTGTGATGCACAGTGTCCAACATCTGGAGAGTCGAGTCACTAGCTGAACCATACACCATGCACGCATAATCAAGTTTGCTGCCGACAAGGGCTCGGTAGAGGCGCAACATGGCAGTGCGATCGGCACCCCATGAAGTGCCCGAAAGGACCCGAAAGATGTTAAGCGCCCGCAAAGCCTTGTCTTTAAGTTGATGCTATTGTGGAAGCCAAGATAACCTGGAATCGAACACCAGACCCAGGAAACGTGCCTGTGGCACAACAGGAATTTGTGCCTGTCCCAAGTACAGGCAAGGATCTGGGTGCAGTGTTCGTTGGCGGCAAAAGTGGACGCACACAGTCTTGTCCGGAGAAAACCGGAAACCATTACTGACCGCCCAGGTCTGGACTTTGTTAATCGCCAGCTGTAGCTGCCGCTCGCAGGTCTGCATGCGAGCTACCCGAAAGCGCAGGCCGAAGTCATCGACAAACAATGACTGGGGAAAAGCAGCTTGCTGAGCAATGGGGTTGATCCCAATAGCAAACAAGATGACACTAAGAACACTTCCTTGAGGCACACCATTCTCCAAGACAAACGGGCGGGAAAGAGTCGCCCCGACACGAACGCGAAAAGAACGGCCTGAGAGGTAAGTGGAAAGCAACAGTGGCATCTGTCCCCTCAAGCCTAGTTATAGAGATTACGGAGAATCCCATAACGCCACGTCGTATTATACACCTTCTCCAAGTCAAAGAAAACCTGAACCAGATGAGGCACGTGCAGCTCGCTAAGAGACGACTGTTGGGGTTGCATTTTGGAAATTTCAAATACAAACTACCTATTTAGCCTTACATTTAAATGAAATTACGTAAAGCTACGAAAAGTTTAATGGTAAATTAGGCCTCTTTAAACAAAATATATTGATAACAAAAGGGTAAAAAATGTTTCCACGTTTGCATTTGTAAAACATCAACGTTCGATCAATAGTGTGCTATTAGCTGTTGCTCTACTCCGCAATAGTTCAGCCTAATAGCGGTAAAAACTAATAGTTTCTATAGGCACGATTTCGCCTTGCACGAAATCTTTTATATTAGCAAAAAATTATAGGCGACATGTGGTCGCTGTTTCAAAGCATCACACGTAGTGGGGAAGGAAATGGGTTTTAAGTAAAAATTCTTAAAATTTGTGAAACAAGGAAACCCATGTAAAGTCTGCAAAATTTATTTGAATAAAAAATAATCTATACCAAGAGCGGCACAAGAAGTATGAATGATAAAATTACCAAGCATTTTAGTTCAAGCATGCAACAATTCGCGTGCTACACCATTGAAACGGCCTTGCAGCGTGGATGGATAAGGCTTCTTCAAGCCATGGCCGACTGAGGAAGAAATCTCGTGTCTCGCCTCCTGGCTCATTGCCTGTTTAGGTGCATGCCAGAAAGGTGATAGCTTCTTCAAGCCAAGCCCGACTGTGTACACATCGCATGCCTAACCTCCTGTCTAAATAACAGTTACATTCGCGTGCTGGAAAGGAAATGGCTTCTTCAAGCCAAGGCCGATTGGATACGAATCGCATGTTTTGCCTTAAGAAATGCACATAGCTGTTGGGTGGCCAGACCGTTGCCTGAAGACTAACATCTGCAAGGCTGCAAGGGTAGTTTTGCAGTGAATTTGTAAAACTGTGTCGTGGCGAAGATCAGCGTAGTAGCACCAGGGTATGATGCATGACGGTGTGTGGTCCTAGATTCAATGTGTACATGTACTTAAGTTGCTTTATTGTAGGGCGTTTGGCTATGGGCCATGCCTCCAATAAATTCATTATTCCCCGGCCCTTACGAAAAATACGTACTGCACTCTGATCATTTGCTTGGTCGTGTTAGATATTGAATGTCCGTCATCAGCATAAGAGTTGCAGCATGAAAGCTCCTCGAGCGTAGCGAGACGACGCAGAATGAGCGAGCGAAGCGAGCGACTCCGCTAGTCGTTAACATTGATTTGCCACTGAAATATTGCCTCTACCTACATGCTTGCCATTTTTTCCTGAATATGGTTTAGCACGCCTTAAAAATTACAGCCAAAATTGCCATTGAAAATTCTTGGACAGCAACCTTATGTTAAAAAAAACGAAGGTTCCCCCTACACCCCATGTTTGAAATCACGGGTGCAAAGCTGAAGGCAATCAGTTATGTTAATTGATATGTTACCTGTTATAATTTCCTTCTCCCCTTTTATTACAGCACGTCACAATTTCTACAAGAATCTCAAATGATCTCGAAGCCCCTCCTTCACCCACTTTCTCACAGATAAGGAAAAACATTACCTCGGACAGTGGTAAAATATTTTAGGTTTGTAAAAGAGATTAAACTTGAGTTGGGGAACACTTTTCTATTCCTTTTCACCACATCAATGAATTTTAGATGATTTCTTTTGAGCCCTGCATGTAACTTGGTATTAGCTTTCAGTTGACCTCACTGATCACTCGACTTCATTTGTTCACCTTGCTTGAGGTGCGCAGGGACCATTCACAAAGCTCTGATGTGCGTTAATTTTTTTTTTTTTGCTGAAGCGACAGGCAGCCATTTGGCCTCAGTGATGGGAAAAGTATGAGGAAGCAATATTTTACGCAAATTGTTTTACTTAAAAATAAAAAATATTTTCTAAAATCCAAAAGACTTCGCGAAATATGCCCCACCCTTTACGTAAAATTATTACCCTACATGTATCCCGATAACCATCTTGTGTGATGTAATTAGTAAGCACTATGTAGCGAGTTTACTTAAGCTGTATGTGACAATGGTAGGGTTACAATTTGTTGATCTAATGCAAGTGATTCATGTTTAACCTTCCTACGTTTACAAAACGGCAAAGCAATATTTCTGATGGGGAAAGTTCTGTGGTGCATAAACTAGTTTTGTAAACAGGGCCGGATTTCTAAGTAGGCCTGGGAGGCCCGGGCCTATAGTGGCAATTTTTATGGGCTGCACGACGGCTTAAAAACAATCGTGCACGTGATCAGCTGGTGCGAGTTTTGCCGGTACTTGGAATTTTATAAAAATGTAACTAAGTGCTATTGTGCCATCCATTGTTGGAATTACGCTAAGCGCAAGCTGCGCTGCACTGCTCAGTCTAATAGGGCTCGAAATTCCGCATCCTATCATGAGATGTAAATAAATAAGTTATTGCTATCATAGAGCGATTTTGACTTTGACGGTGGCTCGTTTTTAAATTTTTTTTTGGCTTATTGTTCAAGGCGAGGTTCAACCCACATAACACATAACCTCCTACGGATGTCCTTATTATGTCCCAATGTCCTGTAAACGTCATCGTCATATCAGGATGTCCTCAGGATGTTCACTGGATATGATCTATTGACATTTCTCGATCTACCAGTTCACGATCTCCTGTGAACATCCAGTTACCATCCTGATTATGGTATTGATGTTCAAGTTTTTCAAATTTTAATGGTCCTAGAAACATCCTATTAACATCCTGGGTAGGGCTTTTGCGAATTTTATAGGGTCCATGAAACGTCCTATTAACATCCTGGTAAGGATGTGTCAGACTTTCAAAGTCAAATGTCCTGTGAACATCCAATTAACATCCTGATCAGGACATTCGAATTTACCTAATTCCAAATGGACGTCCTGTTTACGTCCTGATCTGGGTGTGTAAGTTTTTCTAAGCACTCGTCCTGAAAACATCCAGTAAACATCCTGGGCAGAACTATCAAATTTACTAAAGTGCAAATGGACGTCCTCTTAACATCCTGATAAGGACGTGCAAATTTTTCAAAGTCAAACGTCCTATGAACACCCGATTAACATCCTGGTCAGAACTTTTGAATTTATCAAAGTCCATATTGACGTCCTATTAACATCCCAGTCCGGATGTGTCAATTTTTCAAAGTCAAATGTCCTGTGAACATCCTGGTCAGGACTTTCAAATTTATCTAAGTCCAAATGAACGTCTATTGCAATATCCTGATCCGGATGAGTAAGTGATTCTACGATAAAATGTCCTAGGAATATCCAGTAAATATCCATAACTTTTTTTGGATGCCCTTTTCAACAGATAAAATTATGCAGAAGGATTCATGGAGCGGTCGTTTCAGATGTTTTTTAAACACCAATTTTTTCAGAGCACTACAGGGGTCGGAAAAATAGTGCCTGACTTTATTAATTTAAAACTTCTAACATTGAAAATGTTCCTGTTTGCCTTTTTTTAGAGGCCTCTTTGTCCATTTTTTCTGATTGTGCCCGATAGTCTGTGGGCGCCTATGGCTGACGTTAAAAGAGGGGAGAGCGAATCTCTTAATAGTTAAGTGCTGAATCAGTCGGTGCTTTTGCTTTTATGTACTCCTTCAAACAACGTGTATAGACTGCAGGGGCAACTTTTAGTAAAAAGGCATACTCATTTTAAGGAAGTAGACATTTTTAAGCTCATTCCTGATTTGGAGCAAAGATCTCCCAACATGTCGAAGGAAGTGGTCTCGTACCTGTATCTTTTGCAGGCAGGCGACTGTATGAACCTGAAAAAAAATTTAAAAAACTTAAGCTACAAAGTTGAATTGATGGCACATAAGGTACGTCCGGTGAGGTTTTTTTTTATTTTGCAAAAACATAAATAAATAAACAAAACGGTATTTTTCCGTCACCTGTGTGCACGCCTATGACTCTTCCCAAACTTAATTTGTGTGCCCTCCCACTGAAAGAAAGAGGGGAAAAAACACGACAATTGTTAACCCAAAGCTCTGCTGATGCTGTGTACATTTTCATTCATTCTATTTTATGCGAACCTAACTAGCATAATTTAATCGTATGCCTGAACCGGTCATTATTTATAATTAATAGTGGGGGTGCGGTTTTAAACTCATGACTGCCAAATTTTCGATATTTTCCCTACAAAGTCCTTAAAAATGTTTACTGGAATGTGAGTACTTTTTATGCTGAAATTCCTGCTCTCTTACCATTTAGAGTGATACTGGACTCGGTCGTGATCATATAGTGTAAGTTTTAGTTCTCACGCGATACACCTCTCACACAAAACTTGACCTCCCCCCCCCCCCAGTTAAGGTACATAAATGGCCTCCCGCCACAAAAAAAGCAAGCTTTACTCATACCCATTCGTACCATTGCTTATGCCCAATAAGGCTACACATAGATCAATAATGATGCTGCCAACCTAAATAAAAACTAAGTTTTCTTCATCGATGGTTTGGATCCAAATGTTTTGACAACATGCCTTACATTTTTGAAGAAAGAAAAAGGTTGACTAAGAAAAATTTCACATTGGTAACGTTCAAAGAAATGTTTTAAAACCCTCTTCGTATCGAGATTCATAGCAGTACAATAATTTTGTATATGATAAAAGCAGAGTGTGACAAGCGCATTCCTCCAACATTGACAATGAAAACTCTCCCAGTGTCAAAGCATAAAAAAAAATGCGTTTGATTAACTTTTTAACAGTTAGCATTGACATTGACACCTTCCAAACACTTACATGATGTGAGGGTCAGGAGAACGTCAACCCCTCCCCGGACCACTGCACTGTGACTGACGTTGGCGCTAATGACCAAGTTGTCGACGCGCCATTAAGCCTCAATCCCCTCCAACCCCTCCCCCCCCCCCCTCAGACCTGAAAACGATTTCAGAAATTTACACTGCTGAAAGTACAAAATTTGTAAGGCTTTGAATTGTATTTTTTCTCTTGTTTGGCCAATGTTTGAGGGATGGGGGAACAAGTTTTTTATGAGCACTGACCCCGTAACTGCCACATGGCAAAAACAATTCTCTCCCC
>JAHWFP010134143.1:0-18540 GCA_023313725.1 Lithobius niger | reverse complement strand
CTTTCCAAAGCATTTGAAAATCGCGTTCCATTATTGGCTGGTTGGCACCACGTGACCGATTTTGCGTGCTCTCATTGGCTGATGCGCGATTTCAACAGGGCCGCCGCCGATCGCTTCGGATTTCACGTGAGCGCTTGACAAGTGTTTTAGTTCGTCATTGCAAATCACAAGAAAGATGATGTTTCACAGCATAAAAAAATTAAATCAGCAGTCACGATGCAAAACTAAAATGGAAAAGGAGCCTATAAACCTTCACACTATTGCTTATCAAGTGGGAGCAACGATTTTTAGCCTAACTAACGCCGACTTTCGGATGCATGGAGATTTTCGATTTTCATTACCGCCCGTAATTAAAAAAAACAACAACGGTTCTCCGAAACTATTAAAGCCATTTGTCCGCTTTTTTCCGTGTATTTTAATGAATATCTGTTGCGTGCGTGTGTTTGAAATAATTGTGTCCAATAATTTTTGCAAGAATAAATATTTCGTTAGTGCCTCACTCCACGGGTAACGACGTAAAACGAATGAAATAAAAAGCGATTGACCCGCATGATTTTTGGGGACCCGCCCGCGCCCGAGAACCGAACAATTTTTTTTTTCCCGGCCTAAAAGGTATTGTGTAAATGCCTTCCGTAAATTAAAGCAACAATCTTCGGTTGTTCCTTTTCGTATGGTCCATTTCTGTAAAATAAAAAATATAAATGGCCCCAATTGGCCAAGTAGTTATAAGGCGTAAGAAAAAGTTTGGTTGCCACAACATCATAAGTAAAATAGGGTAAAATTCGGTCAGTAGGAGCATTTTTTTCACTACTTTTTTTGTCACAAGTAAATAGCTTTCAATATTTTTTTAAAGGTGGACTCAATTTTGCAATGTTTTTAAAGTACATTTTTGTTTCACTGTGCAGTAGCACCATTTTGGCTACAATAATAAGAGAGCTAAAACTAAACCAATGAAGCTGCTGACATTAGGCTAGTCATCGTCTGACAAAATGAGTGAAACGTTAGGGTCGGTTGGAGAAAACAAACAGAGCTAATGATCCATCAATCTCAACATTCCACGGGAACAAATTGTTGTTTTCCGTGGCGAATTAAAAAAGGTTATATTAAAGAGAAAAAAGTTAAGTTTTGGTGACAGATCGGTCACTTTACTGGTGAAAAGGTGTAGTTGCTTGTTCACACCAATTTATTTGCAGCTCAACAATCTGGAATTCACATAAAAGTTTAAATTTATTCTACACCTGCTACTATGAATACGTAATTGTTTTTAAAAAAAAAGCCAAAAATAACACAAAATCCATTAAAATCTGTGAGTATTTGGGATTGTCACAAAAATTTCAACTTTCCACGATTTTTAAAATTGACCTACATGTGGTAATGGTGCGTTGTAATGGTGTAACACCAAGAAATTTGATGCTAAAACAATTACTGTTAATTCAGCGATTTTCAAAAATTACGGAATAGTACAAATAGAGTCGATCAGGTTACGGCAACCAAACTTTGTTAAGCCTAAGCCAAACGCACCGAAGTAGCACATAGACTCGCCAGTAAATAACACGCTTCAAAAAAAATTATGGAAACTATGCTAGATGTATATTTTTATGAATTTAAATTATTTACAAAAAAATCGTACCACCTCAGATGATTGATTAGTCTTCACTTCAAAGAAAAAGAAAATGCTTCAATTAAAATCTGAATGAAACATATTAACAATACAACCAAAAACAAAACACACTTTTACACATATTCGCACACATGCATGCATACAGCAACTTAGAAATCACACGCACACATACATTAATAACATAGTATAATTACAAACAATCTTTGTCTCGTTTTTGTAAATGGTTGATACTAAAAGTTTCATCGTACTATACATAAGACATCTTATTGTCAACTAAATCGTTTGTACAAAAACACTGTTGATCAAGGAATACACGCCGTACTGCCAGCCAAAATTGATCCCAAATTGGAGAAATCACCACAAAACACTTCAATAGCCATTCTGTTAGCCTAACTAGTTTTGTTGGAAGGTTGTTTGAAATATGTGCTGGTAGTGTGGATTTACACCATCTAGTGTATTGACGAGCCCTAGTTTGTGAACTATTTTGGTAAAGCTAAACCAAACTGTTTTATTCATAGTAAGAGTCAATTGAATTTATTAGAATTAGAGACATCTTGGATACTACAGCTAGGCTACACACAAAAAATCAACATCCTCGTAAACTGCGACATAAAAAAAAAAACATGCCAGAATACTACAGTAGCCTCGGTATTCAGACAAGAATCAGTATCCAAATCCATGAATCGGTCAAGAGCTGTCCGATTTTGACACAGCTATCCATTGGCGCTAATATGAAGTCAGTAACTACAATTTAACCAAAAATGAACCTTACAAAATTGTTGCGGAGACCACAACTTGAAAAAAAAATTCATAAAATACGGAAAAATTGTAAACAAAATGGGCGAACGCTACCGACATAACTGAGCGGAACTACTTCCAGCCAAAAAAGATAGCTTCCGTTGTGCATGCGCGCGGCAATTAAGATGTGGAAACGTCTAACGTGGGGGGTCTTTTGGTGGAGAGTGTCCGAGTTTAAGTTTAGTCAGAAAATTTCGTTTAATTTAAGACAATGAAATTTTTTAATTGCATAGGTATTCTGGGGTGAAAACATTGGCATGTTAACAAACCGTCATGAAACAAAAATCCTGATTTTGAATCAGCGTTGGCTGAACTACGCTAGTATACCAACTCCATTGGTGACAGTGGTAATACTAAAATCTTGGGTGAAAGTCATAAGGGCCATTTACTTTTGTTAGATTCATGGGCCCAAAACTGTAATTCGCCTTCTTACATTTTGCGCCAGTGTGGTTATCAGTGCTGAATTGCTTAAAAAAAAAAAACGTTCTCATGAGGTCAGCACCACCTAATCAACAAGAAAAAAACCTACTACAGTCTTTCATCGAGGCAATAAAGGCTTTTGTAACTTTATGATATCATCACATTTTTGTTTGCGTCTCTGATGCCACAGGTTAAAACATGTATTATGAAACCCTAACTGTGTATCAAAAACTCGTGGGACATTTTGTCCATTAACTGAAATACTATAGAAAACTTTTAAAATAGTCCTGGTGTAGCTTTACTAATAATTCAGCTGAGTTTTTGATCTGTGTTGTTTAAAGCGGCTGTAAAATGACCGAACCTTTGATAGTAGAATAAATGCAACGAACTGTAGAAAATTGTCCGACGTAAGTGTCCGATTATTACACAAAGTCACTGCTTATCCAGTCAAGCAATCAACACCTAGGCAGGAAAAAAAACTAACTACACTTACAAAGTTAACCGACAATACACAAAATGGGTAACAAGTGCTATAATGACTCCAACTAGGCATCGGCAGCGTATTCGATGATCAACGACAAGAGTTCGACTTCCAAGTTATTCTGAACATTTGTCTTAAATCTAAACACTTCAAACTGTTGTATTCTAAACAGCAAGAGATAAAACACCACATACTGAAAGAAGCACCAGGTAAAGCATCGAAACTCCAAAAATGGCTCAGTTGATGGCAAATTTTAAGTAGAAATTGAGAGATGTTAAGGCAGATATTCCAATTTGCATACATATATTTGTGCAGTAAGGCTGTAATGAGGTAGCTTGGCAAGGCAGCAACAAATCAACTGTGGACTACCCATAACCACCAAGAAACATGCACAAAACGCCAGACGTTTGCAAGTACAATCTGGTAATGGCCGGTACTGATAGCAGCAATGAAATGAAGAGTCGATTGCTTAAAGGATTGAGTTTTAACCACCTTATGTCTTCTTAACGCATAGTTTACTCGTAAATCAAGGTTTTTTTTTTAAATGCCCTTTACAAGGAAAAAAACCATAAGTTCTTTATCCATTCACAATCTCAATCCTCGAATTGCAACCAACTACGTATGGACTGATCAAAGATAAGATTACAACTTTAAATTAAGGCATATAAATAAATATTTTCTTAGGCTTTCTTAAGTTTTAATAAAATAAGACTCCTGAAGCTGTATTTTTCAGTTACGACAATGCTTTAAGGGTGGTATTAGTATTTCCCTACCTTACATTTGGACATTATTTACGCACCTGTCCAACCCAGACCAGCACATTCATCTTTTCTTGTAATTCTGAATATTTGAATTATATTCCCCCCTCAAAAGTAAGATACACTATTTTTTTCCGTCTAAATTATGTAAGGCCACGAAAAAAAAGTTGATTCTCTGGTCAAATTTGCCCCTGGTCATCGTTTTTTTTATTTGCTAACGCAAGCAAAATTTATTACTGTACAAGGAAAAGCAATGCTGAATATACGTATTATTTAGCCTACCGTGACAGTCTATTGTACACTTTAAGTTAACTACTTGCAGCTCTATAAAATTAAAATTCAAGTGTTCAGGACAGTTTGAAAGCAGACTCGAGTGATTTCCAATAAAACAAAAAGCTCTGGTGGCCCGGTTACTTTTGGAATGAAAATGCCCGAGAACCTAACATATTTTTTTTCACGGCCTAAAAACTCTGTATCAGTATGTAGTTGCAATTTTCTTCGGCGTACCCTGTTACCAGTTTTAAATATTTTACAATGTAACAGGGTCAGCAGCCGAAGATGTGGAACCAAATGCCTTAGGACAATTTGTCCAAGCTGTAACTTAATGGCTGTTTGTGCCTTGTTAATAACCTAACCAGGAATTACAGGATTTGAAAAATGCCCAAACCAGTGGCATGCAATTAAAAGTTTCGAATGAGCTTAAAAAAAAAGGTGAAATATGTGTGAACTGTAGCATTGCTTTCCGGATATTATTAATAAAGCTTAGTTTTTAATCTAGGGAAGCAACTGCCAACAGAACTGAGCAACAACTGTCCTTACTCTTTCGACCCAAAGAATGCACGCACTGATGGGAAGAAGTTAAAGAGGCACTGAAAATACTTTTGTTGCGCTGCACAAATGGATCCAGCACACTTTGTTAGACACAATATACTGCAAATTTGTTGTTTAAAAATGTTACACCGGTACAAGCAATACGACGATTACAACAAATAGTGTATTGCTAAAACAGGAATACGACGCCAGCAGCGACACTTCATTTCTACGCAGTTATCAGCACGTCCAATTTGCATTATGCTGTCATGTGAGCGAAACCTTTATTTATTTTCCATTTGCATTCACAACTCCTCGTTGTGACCCTGGTTGTATGAGAACTTGCTTCTGTGATTGATTCTGATTGAGAGATCCTTCCTTTTGCTTCAAACTTATCCCATAAGAGCACAGTGTATGTGTTGAATGAACGTTCCTAATATTGGCTGATGGAGCTCACAACGCACAATAAGAAACTATAAATTGTTATAAAACACATAAGCTATACAACACAGAAAAAGGGGGAAGGGAATTAAGATTTCTTCCAACTTGAGTGGTGCACTGCACTTTTCTTTTTAAAGTTTTGCCAACTCGTCCTGTCGGTCATGGATGGAGCACTTTTTCGTAACTCGCGTTGGAATGTATTATTACAAAAAAATACAAGGGGTCCAAAATTGTTTGAGGTCCAACTGAGTCAACTTTTAGAATTCTTCGGCATCACGGTAACGTGGTTCCGCCGAAACACTGTAGTCGTCAAAATAGTTGAAAAGGTACTCAAATGTTGGCCTTTTGTCCGCATCAGCATCCCAACACTGAAGCATTATTTCGTACACCGACTCAGGACAATCACAGTTAAGAGGTTTGGGCATTCGATAACCCCGTTCCACTTGTTCTATTACTTCCCTGTTGTGCATACCTGCAACCAAAAGGATAAAGTTAATACAGTGAAACCTCTTTACAACCATAGTTCATAGGAATTTGGACATACAGTTTGGATATACAGTAGAATGTTTTATCAGGTTTATCATTATAAATAATCACTTTTGCATGCATTGTTGCTTGAAGATGTAAACAGAATGTTTTATCAGGTTTATCGTTATAAACAATCACTTTCGTATGCATAGTTGTTTGAAGAAACTCAAAAATCGCATTGTTATTAACAGGTTTCGTTATAATGGGATTAAACGTACAAGTTTTTCAAAGTCTAAAGCAACAGTAACAGAAGAGGGAAGTGCTGACGAGGAAAAAATACTTGGACATATTGTTAACACCAGAGAAGGAGTCTGCAGGATACCCTGTGGGCACTGCGATGCCGTGTATATTGGTGAGATCAGGAAGGGAGCGCGAGCGAGGATCAAACAGCACATGGTTGACATGAGGAATGGAGCAGACACGAACGGCATCGCGGTCCACTACATGCAGAGGCAACATGATATCAAATGGGAGGACACAAAAACTCTGCTTGTCTCAAACTCTTGCAGGGATACCTATTTGTGAAGTTTAGAATCCCTGTCTATTTAACACCACGTCCGAGAGAAGGCTATGCTGATGAAAATTCTGGGAACCTCTAATCCAGGAATACAATTCTTGCTATGGGGTGAGTTCAGCAAGGTGCTTAGACACAAGTGGTTCAACAGCCCTATGAATAGCAGAGGTCAAGCCAACCGCCCTATTTGAATGACGCAATCGTCTGCTTGACGAAGATAGTCGGCTGGGTTTTACATATCTGCTGAACCGACTATCGGAAATTTGCTATAGTCCTGTTGGAATACCTTCTTTCTGGATATTGTGCGCAATTACTTTACTACTGATACGATAATTATCGATAATACGATAATTATTAGCGGTTTACCGCCATAAGATGAAGAAAAAGTCTTAGGAGTGCAAAATGTAAATGACAATGTAGCCTCCAGTTTTAGTCATTGAAAATCCTTGTATTCAGCACCACAATGCTGAATTGTTTTGCTCCACTCTTCTTAAAAATCGGATTGTTGCCGACATCAACTGAAAACCAACACCCAAAGTTTACTCAAATAGAGGAAAAAATGGAGCAAACGTTCTTTGGAAAGAATACTGCCACAGGAAGGTATATTAATTTCAAGCTCTTTAATATGCTACAAACTGCACATCTCTACCTCATTCAGTTAAAAAGTTATGAAAAATTTTAGTGAGTAATTTTGCACTCCAATAGATAAGTCTGGTAAGCAAAGAGCGATTTTTTAGTGCAACGTGCCCTGTGCATCCGAATAGGGATCGACCGGAGCCAAAATTTACCGGTGCTGCCGGTGCCGGTCCTTGGAGCTTTTGGCACCTGCCGGTACCGGTACCGGTGCTGGTTCCAAAATAAAAATGACCGTATGGAACCATGATTTATTGTAAAAAAAAAAAAAAGCTAACAGATTAAAGATAAGGAGAGCTGTTGCCATTTGTCAGTATTGTAGTAATCTTCTTAAACTGATTTGCATACCTCTGAAAACTGGTCTGATCAGTATCAGTACTTGTGACTACCTAATGTAAGCACAGATAAAAAAAAAATGTTGGGCGTATTTATTGAGGTATCATAGTCGCACTAAATTTCAAATCAACTGTCAAATTGGAGAGGGCTCCAGGACCACCCCACCCACCAAAAATACCTATATCCTATTAATTCAAAATATGGTCAAGTAAAAAAGTGGTTAAGGGCAATGAACAAGTATAATCCCCCCTCCTCCATAATTCATAACATTTCCAAACGTCACACAACTTACGAACGAATGGTTTAAAACCACCCCCAATCATCAATATTTCTGGCCCACTACCAACACAGAAAAAGGCTTAGATTAAGTGATTAAGTTTCCATTTCATATTCTTGAATTTCCATGAATTAACTTTTAAAAATAAATATCTATGATTGGCAGCTCCTAAAACTCATTCGGACACGTTTGAAACTAGCTTAAACTCAACGTTGCTTGGATAATAAACGATGGCAAAGGAAAAACGGATGTTGACAAATGGCTCTTAAAGTTGGTAACTGAAAGGTGCACCTACTACCAGTAATATGCAGGCTAGAGTTTGACGCCTATAAATACACAATAAGAGTAAATATATATTGTTACACTAACAAAGTAACTATTTGAACTCTTTGTAATAAATATTTAAAGAAAAACAATTCAATTTATATTTACAATTTTTTTTTCTTTTATGGCCTATTATCGGTTACTTTTTCCCAGTTGTCAGCGGTTAGAGCACCCTACCGATATCTGCTAGAGCCAAGCAAGCACAGCAGTGAATAAATTAAAACTTTCATTTTTGTGACTTAAATTAATTATAATTTTTATAATTTTATAAATACAATGAATTTTAAAAAAAAAATTTAAGATCATCAACCCCAGCATCACTATGCTGGATTTTTGATTTGCACATTTTTACTGCTGACCGGTGATGACCCTTGTTCCTGAGCTCCAAAACATAGTATTCTAGCAACGGATGGTGCAGTCAAGTTACGCTACTAACGTTTTACAATCATCCGAATTATTTAAATAACTAAAGGTAAATAAGATAGTAAATAAAAGTTCTTTAAGTACTTGAATAAAGGTTTATGTATGTGAATAAATAACTAATAGAAGCACATCGTTAAGAATTGATCAAATTTTGGCCGGTACGACTCGATTGTAGACGTTGGCACAGGTACCGCTAGTACCGGCCGGATCCGAATATTTTAACCCAGATTTCCCACTTTCTTCCATGGCATACTGTCAGAAGAAAGTCAAACAGTTACGACCCAACATACTAATCAGGACAACACCAAGGCATTTTAGTGTAGATTACACCTTCTTAAAATTTTCACCAAAGCGCAACTACACTAACTGGCACAACATATTACCTGGATATGGAACTTGGCCATGTGTTACTAACTCCATTAATAGAATGCCATAAGACCACACATCAGACTTGATAGTGAACCGGCCATATAACACTGCTTCTGGGGCTGTCCATTTGACTGGGAATTTGGCACCTAAAAAAAAATTGCAATGTGTTGGTGCATGTAGTTTTATACGTACAGAGTTTATCACGTTACCAGTAAAACTAACACCAATACTGTAGTAACTATAGGCTCCTGGAACAAATTGTATGCCTTGACTAGGAATGTGCAATACTTGAAAAATTCGAGCAGAACCAAGTATTCAACGTGTACTCGAACTCAGCTCGTCGCTTGCATCCATACTCGGAAAATTCAAATCCGGTGGAATTGCTTGAAACGAAATGTTTCGTTTCAACAGCCGTTGTTCAAACTCTTCAGTATCGCAAGCGCCGACTGGTTCGTTCGAGTCATGTGACCCTTCATCGCAAAGGGGGCCGTTCACTAGTGACACCACGCGAAGAGAGTCAAGGTCGCATCCATTGGCGGTATCAGGTACGCGTCGCTTGCGGGCAGCCGGTCAAGATACCGGCCCACAAAATATTGGGAGTGTGCTTTCAACGATCGTGAATATTGAGGAAATAAAGCAACTTTAAACTACTTTTACAGTAATAAAACATGAAATAATGATTTCAGAAGTAATAACAGGCATTGTGACGGAAGAATATCCAGTGGATGTTATCATTCCAAGAAGTGCAAGTTGAAGTTTTCATTAGCGATTTTACGTAGTCGAACTTCAGGATTTTTTTTTAATAATGAAAACGCAGGACGATGATCCTAATTATATTTTTGACCAATAATTTACAATATAATTATTATGTCTGCAAATTTTTATACTCACCTAGACTGTTTAGTTTTTTTATTACATTTATTTTTGTGAGGCATGCAACTTGTTCATGGCAGCCATGTTTTGGCCATAGGCTTTCTCGAGCAGAACCTTGAAAAATGGCTTAGGCTTAAAAGGGTTAAGTACGTTGCAGCTAATTTTATTATCACGTCACTAAACTAAGCCAAGACATACTTATTAAGTTAAACTGACAAAGTTGGTAAGAAATACTTTTGAAAGCATTTAACTCTGCAGTATACTGGGACATAGCAAGGACACGTTATTCGGCAACAGCGTAATTACCACCTCAATGCCATCCTGCCATCTTTTCGCACAGTGAAGCCAAAAGAGGAGCACGTAACAATAGTTTTAAACAGCTACTATACAGGCGGATTGATTGTCTTCTCTCACTACAGTATTCACCTAGTTTTATTGGTTAAAAAATAACACGACATAAAAATAAGTATAGATATTCTTATTAGTATGTTTGATTTAACAACAGATACACGCTCATTCCCTTAGTTTGTTCTAAGATGACATCAAACAAATTCTCAAGACTAAAACCACACACAGACCTGTTATAGGGTGCAAACCTTTTTAAAAGTAAGGTGGCAATTGGCTACAAATAAAAAAAGTTTCTAGGTTTGCAACTTTCGCTAAAAATGATATTGGATACCACACTTTATGAGTAAAAGTGACTGAACTGAAGTTACGTAATGGTATTGTTTAATCTTGGCAGAACAATTGTACCTTGGCGTGCGGTGTATTCCGAATCTTCAATTATTCTCGCCAAACCAAAATCAGCAACCTTGACAACGTTATTTTCTCCAACTAAGATATTTCTGGCCGCTAAGTCTCGGTGCACAAGCTGTTTTATTTCCAAGTACGTCATGCCATTTGCAATCTGGAAAGAAATTTAATGGTCAGTACAGCATTACCACGAAACACAAGCAAGGTCATGGGTTTGTGAATACACTTACAAATGAAACAGAATGTAAAGCTCTTTTAGACATAAACAACAGATGTCACACTGATGCCCACTAAATATTCATTAGTAACCTATGGTCGCTTCTTCTCTGCGATGTAAACTATGGTCGCTTCTAATCTATCCGTGGAGGCAGAATCACCAGGGAACATCCACTTAGACTTGTGGCACTCCCAATTTCACGTGATTGCAAAAAGTTCTTTTTCTCGTTCCACGTGGTAACAATTCTGAAGTGGTACGTTAGATGTACACAGATGTTTTTACAAGTTAATTTTATGGCATGGTATCAGTGACCTACTCGGCCCTTCCATGGCCAGTTGTATTTTGTCGGCAACATCAAATTATTATTATTATTGGGTCATAAGACATTTCGGCTTGAACAGCGACGCTTATGACCAACTAGCAATTAGAACGCCTGGTCAGCAATTATTACACATTCAATATTCAGCAGACTTTGCCTTTGATTTGTTTTGTACCTCATCAGCAAAGTCAATTTCAAGGACTCAAGAACTAAATTTCACAAAATCCAAGAAACGTTTGCAAAACAACAAAGCTTTTTAAGGCTAACTAAATGCACTAAAAACTGTATATCCTAAATTACTTAACATCAACGTGGTTGTCATTTTGGCTCCCAATTCCGAGTTTAGAAAAAGAAATTAATTTAAACTATGTGTGTATCAAATCAAATATTGTCGGTAATTTTTAGTTAGGGCTTGAATATACTGCAAGCTTACGACAATAAAAGCATAAACTTTCAAGAACCAATAAATACAGATATAAACCTATTTATGTTGTTGTTTGGACTTAAGACTGCCCGAGCAGGAATTGAACCTCTACGACCTTTGAGGCCAAAGGCCAAAGCCCTACCGCTAAGCCATACTAACACTGCCAAAAGGAAACGTCCATAGGCAGCATTTAACCCGCACACATATACATATAATCAAACACTTTCCAATCTACAATGGAGGCAGACTTAATTGCGCACCACGCTCCAAGTGAACGGAAAGGAACACACAATAAATCGTGAAATAAAGTTATAGACAGTCCGGAAAGCCAAATCATCTTGGATGCAATCTACGACGTTGCCTTTGGGACTTAAATATAGAGACCGTTTTGTTTTCTTTAATTACCATGACCTTTGAAACCAAAGGCCGACGTCCTACGTACTTGGTCATACTGACATTTAAGTCCAAAAGGGAACGTTAGTCGGTTTGCATCTGTATTTATTTATCACTTTTCAAGCCCGTCTGGCTTTCCATCCTGTTTATTTTCAAGGCCAAGTGCCAGAACTTTTTATTTCAAGGACTTCCAAATAACAAACTGAAAAACTTCAAAATACCAGGGTCACCTGGATGACTTTGGTTTCTATTGCCTAACCGAAAATATACATTACTTGGGCTTTTAGTATTCTCCTTCTGCTTTGCTGTTTGATCTAGAGATAGAAGTTCTTGGAGCCAGCCAGCCTCGCGACCCAATGCACGAAAGTTCTACAAATCCCTCCGACTATAAAAGCGTCGTAGGCGACCGTAGTTTCATCTTCTATTCCCCTATAGTGCCCAGGTAATGGCACAGAGGGGAGGTAGAGTGGGAAAAAGGTGTTGTACATTTTCAGTATAGGCAGAAGAAACCAAAATCAACCAGGTGGTTCCGGTATTTTGATGTTTCTATTATGCCGACGAAATATGCGTTACCTGGGATTTTAGCATTCCATAGACCTCGTCAAAAGGCAGCGGGTGCCACCTTGTCGGGCACCCTAGGGGTTGCCAAACTGGCTCCTCCAAAAGTGAAGACTTTGCAAATGGTCGAGCTGACGAAGTTAGTTTTAAAGACGAGGCAACGTATTGCTTAAGGGGTTAAAAGAATTCGCTTGGCGGCCACGAAGGGTCCGAGGTGACACAGTCCTTCGGCCTGAGCAGACATGTCCTGAAAATAATGGGCTGTAAACTCAGTGATGGGGACGTTACTGTGAAAAGCCCAGGACGCTGAGATGGCTCCGAGTTCATGGGCAGTTATACGGACGTTGTGGGCGTTGTAAGCATTGAGTATGATCGTCTTGATCCATGTAGAGACCATCCTAGCGGTGAATGGTATAAAAAGCTGAGAACGACCCTTACGAAGAGGCTTCGTCTTCTTGAGATAAAAGTGAAGGGCTCATGTCGGACAAAGCGTACGTTCTGGTTCATCCCCCAGAATGTTGGAAAGAGCAGGAATAATAAACGGTGTTACTGTTCATATGGCTTTTGTATCATAGCGCGAAAAGAAGCCTGTGGAATCAAGGTATATCCTTTGAAGTCCGCAAGAAAGAAGCAATCAGCCGCTGTGGCAGACAACGCCTGAACAGCACTACAACGCAGGCAGGTCGCAAGGGCAACCAAAAATACAATGTGAGTAAGGTGGCTAGGGTAGCATGAGGAGAGTGGTTCGTATGGTGCCGTTAGAACGGACGTCAAAAATACGAAAATCATCCAAAAGGTGTGGGCTCCCTGCAGCTTTGAACACGTAGTTCAGGGCCGACCGGTAAACGAATATTGTTGGCCCCTTAAGGCCTTCCTTGAAGAGGTCACTGAGGAAGGTTAGGATTCGGGAATTCTGGAAGAGAAGAATTGACTGGCATAACCTTCCGCGGGATACACCAACGAAACCATCGGCGCCTGTGACTGTCGTAGATTTTGTTGGTTGATGAGCGGATAGCTTTGGAGGTGATGCGAGAGGCCTGCTCTGTAGAAATGCCTGTTGCCTCAATAAGTTGGATGATAGTAGCCATCCGTGTAGTAGGAACGATCTCGGTTGCTGGTGGAACCTGGTCCTTCAAGGCTAAGAGAGCAAGTCCGGAATTTCCGGGAAGCAAACTGGTAGATCGATTAGGTGCTCTAGTAAGTGGGGAAACCATGCAGCTGCCGGCCAATTTCGTCCCGCTAGGATGAACAGTCCGGGGACCAGGCAATCTTGCGAACGACCAGAGGAAGCAGTTTGAATGGCGCGAAGATGTACCCGATGAGGTGATCCCAATATTAGAGTGAGGACGTCTACTGCCCATACCTGGTCATTCGGGACCGGGCTGGTAAAATTGCTAGGTTTGGCATTGTGCCTCGTGGTAAAGAGGTCCACTATTGGACGGTCTCAGATGTTGAACAGAGATTCGCAAGTGAACGTTTTGAGATATTTCCCTGTCGGTAGGGACCAGCGAGATAGGGAAATCTTCAATGACATTCCGACTGCTTGGAATGTGTAGGGGAAGCACGGTCGTCTGTTGAGATATGCAGAGGCGAAAGGATGTCTGATGTGACTTTGTGAACGGGATCGGGTCCCCCCCCCCTCCTTTTTGAAGGTATGCCACAGCGGTTGTATTGTCAACGTCGACTAGAACTATTTTCCACGCTACGAGATGGCGAAAGTGGCGAAGGCCGAAGTGCTTTAAGATGTTGATGTGCTCTTGGTTCTGCGGTCGCCAGGTGCTGGAAACAAGATTGTTGATATGGGCTCACCATCCTTGGAGGGACATATGTTTTAAGAGGTGCAGATCCGGAGTTTGGTCGTGTAGGGATACCGTCTGTGCCGGAGTGGAGACATCTATCCACCAGAGCTGGGTTTCAAAATGTTCGAGGAGTTTTGCGGTGCCGGATGGAAAAAGATGGTGGTTGGGCCGGGTCATCCAGTTGCCACATGGGACTAGGTTGGCCACAGAATTGAGCATCCCTATGAGTGAGTGGAGATCTGTGTTTGTGTACATATGCAGGAGAATGAATTCCGGAAGCTTCGTGACGAAACCGGAGATCCTGTGTGGCGAAGGCATTACTGCTGCGTCGACGAGATCTGAGAAAACACCTAGAAAATGGAATCGTTGGGACAGGATCAGCCGAGATTTTGGAAAGTTGATGCTGAAGCCTAGGTAGGTGCTGGAGGAGGCAGACGGTAAAACCTCGGTTGTGAAGTAGCGCTACCGTGTCCTGGCGGGGGAAGATCCAGTCGTCAAGGTCGGTGCTTGCCCTGATCTGATGTTGGTGAAGAGTCGCTAAGACCGGTTTCAGGACGATCATGAAGATGCGAGGTGCAGCATTGAGGCTGAACGGGAGGATGAGAAATTTGTAGACTGTGTCGTCGTAAATAAACGAAGATGTGCCGTACAGATGCATGAAGTGGTATGTGTAGCTAAGCGTCTGCAAGATCGATGGCAATCATCCAGTCGGCCGCTGATAGCGAATGGCATCCAGTGTTTCCATTTGAAAATGGTCGTTGCGAATGTATTGATGTAGCAGTCGGAGGTTGAAAATCAGTCTGAAATCCCGTCTTTTTGGGAGCAGAGAAAAACGGGACTGTAAATCTCGGCTGTTCCGGGTGTGGACTTGGCTGAATCACTGTCTTTGTTTGGACACTGTGTACCACGGCTGGGAAATGGTCGGAAGAGACCATGGCAGTGGACCATGGTAGAGACGTGATTGAGTGAGTGAGTGAGTGAGGAGGGTTTAAAGAAATGTGGGCAAAATTCTTGGCTGATGATTGATAAGACGGTAGGGTCTGAGGTCAGAGCCTGCCAAGCGAGAAGAAAGTGGCGTCGATGACCCCCAACTGGAAGGGTCGTGGAGCAATTGTCCTGGTGAAGCATATCATCCTCGTCGGTAGGGAGTGGCGCTGCACCCAAAAGATCAAGCTCGCTCGCGTCCGGGACCCTTGTTACAAAAGGGAGTCTGTTCAGGATGGGGTGGGAACGGGGGATGTGGTGGTATATTGGGCGGTGAATGCCATTCGTCTTTTGTGTCAGTGCAAAAGAGATGCATCGGGTTTCTGGGGTATCATGATGACTTCGGTTGGAATGTTTTAGGCTTGCGTGTACGTCTAAATGTGGAGCGAGTTTCGGAATTAGGCTCCGAAAGAGATCAGACTAGTGGATGGGTTGATTGCGTAACTCGTGGCATGTTGAGTCGTTGAGGTTCGGGGATATGTTACGGGCTACTTCACAATACTTGACTGAAGAGGAAAGCCAGGTTCTTAATTTCGACTGGCGATGGTTCGGCGGACAGTTTCTCGCACAGTGCGTTCAAGACCCAGACGTAGAAGGCGGTCATTGTCACGCAGAATGGAAGAAGGGACAGAGACCCTGCATGGAATGAAGAGAGCGGTCCTGAAGTCCATCTTCAAGTCTGCAGTAAGGATTCAGGACCGGGGTAAGGTCGAAGTTTTTAGGGTTTGCAGTCCCATCCCCTGTTGGGTAGAAGGAGGTCGTTTCCCAACCAGGACGTGGGGGAGGAGGGTCCTTGTCAAGTTCTAAGGGGTTGTCTTTCCCTAGAAGAAGATCACCATTACGGAGTAAGGTCGTCAGTAGAGGTGTGGATTGACCAAGGACAGCATGTTGAAGAGGCAGGCGGTCGCGTGGTCCAAAACCTAAGCCGGTGGAGAGACCGCGGTTCTTATTAGGTTCAGTCGTTGGAGGTGAAGGCTTATAGAGGAAGCAACCCGGGATAATATCCTCGACCGTCTTAAGGTCTGTAAGAGGGTTTTACTAACGCTCGGGGTCATTGGTAATGGATGCAGCAAAATGGACGTGACGATAAGGGAGATAGTGAGAAGTGGCCGACCGTTGGTCAGCTGCTGAACAGGAGTTGTCAGTATCTGCAATGATGATGGGTCGTGAAGGTCTCGGTGGGTTGAACAGGTCGAAAAACCGATTGAGGCGGGCCTAGTGATTGAGAAGGACCAGGAAGGTCTAGTAACGACCGCAATTTCTTGCTGGAAGTAATCTCGGGTGTACTGTACTGGGTTGGTGGTGGTCGTTGAGGGGAAGCTGTTCGCTTAAGTTTGAAGGAACTGAAAGCAGATTCCATGAGTTCGTGAACCTTTTCGTTGGAAGGTTGGCACTAAGGGATGGAGGCGGAGTGGTCGATCGTAGTGATGACCGTGAGAAAAGATCGATTGGTCCTTCAGTGAGAAGAGGTAGCTTTCTGTTATCAGAAGAACGCCTGGCTTTCACTTGAAGCGTCCGACGAGCATATGCTTCCTAGGCTTTAAAAAGGTCAGATTGGAGGGACAGCAAGTCGGGCAAGTGCCGAGCCGGCCCCATCGAGCATGGCTTTATCGGTCACTGACGGCCTGACAGGAAATGGCACTTGTGAGCGGTCGCCAGTTGAGAGGGTACGGTCGTCAGGTGACCGTGGACAGGCTGCAAATAAGGTAGAGAATTCCGGTGTTGGGTCATCTACCAAAATTTCGATGAACGATGGGGAAAGAGTGGTCACCCAGGCCTACGCCTCTCTTTGCATACCTTTAGCCCGTGGCATTATCCTGAGTGAAAGGTAAGAACAGGGACTGCAGTATCTCAGACAGCAGTATTTTAACCTTATTCCCCGGAAGAAACAGCACGTTAGACTCGGTCAAGATGTAGAGAAGAAAAAGTGAAAGTATGGTCACCTATGGTACTTTTATAGACGGAGGGATGCGCAGAACTGATGCATGTTGGGTCGCGAGGCTGGCAGGCTCCAAGTACTTTAATCAAACAGCAAAGCAGAAAGAGAATGCTAAAAGCCCAGGTAATGTATAAATTTGTCGGCATACAGAAACAGGGTTTTCAATCATCATCGTTACAAACTTGGCACATATTCGTCATATTTCGTCATTTTGTAGTGATACAACAAAAGAAAATTAATATTTTCAACCCATTATAAGTCTACTGGTGAACCCATATCTAAACTCTTGACCAGTAATGCCTGTGTGCATGCCTAAACCTGCTTATGCCAGAGACGATGCTGTGAAAGATTACCTGTTAGCTAGTCAGCACAAACCTCACAACATAAGCGCAACATCCTAATAAAATTGTTCTTATTTTTGTGTGCTTCTTGTCTTGCACACTAAGTCTTTGTAAAAAGTCATCCCTATTACAAGTCCTTACCTGGGCGGACATGTCTATCAAAAGTGGCAACTTTAATTGTTTCCCATCTCCGTTACGTAAGTAGTCAAGCAAGCTTCCATTGCACATATATTCTGTTACGATATAAATAGGTTCTTGCCGAGAGCATACGGCATAGAGTGAAACTAGCTTGTCATGGCGGAATGTCTTCATGATACCAGCCTCTTGCAGGAACGCTTGCGGTGACATGGTGCCAGGCTTTAATGTCTTTATGGCAACTTCTGTTGTGGCACGCCATTTTCCTGCAACAAAACACAAAATTACGAAACACATTTTAATTACGATAAAAGGTTCTAATAAAAATTATATTGACAAGTGCCTAACCTTAGCTTGAACTGAAATTTAGCTTACGTTATTAAACACCACAGAAAAATTGTTATCAGAAACAACATAAAAGAGAGCCCTCTACGGACTATCCATGATAATATTACCACATGATAGTTAAGAGAGTTCGAAAAAATTTGAAGAATTCGAAAAATGATAATATTACCACACGAGAGTTTAGAGAATTTGAAAAATTCATAACGACAGTTACGCAAAAATTTATGAATTTTTCGAACAATAATTTGTCTACCCCTTCACCCTTCATTTTGTATAAAAAATGTCTTAGTTATTTTTAGGCCCAGGGTATTTTAATGAGCACTGCTTACAACACCAAATTATGTTGGGTGAACATCCATGCTCCAATCCTTAGCTAACTTTTGGCAAAGTTTTGGTGTAGAAATAGCAAAATTACACCATGGGCATAATTTCTTAACACAGACCTTTCAGCAATATTAAAAACTTATTCTGTACTTTTCAAACAAACTATCATTAGAAACACACTTACCATACCACACTTCGCCAAAATTCCCACTTCCAAGTTTCTTGACAAACGTTAGCTCAGTTGGTTCAATTTCCCAGTGATCTCGTGTTTCAGGCGATAAATCCCACACGTGAGGCTTGGGCTTTGGACAGGCAGAAGTCAGCTTGTAACATAAGCCATTAGCCGATTCTGGAAAATAAAATTTTGTATTTCAAAAGAATGTAAAGTTATCTGAGAACGGTA
>JAHWFP010134142.1:31032-41775 GCA_023313725.1 Lithobius niger | reverse complement strand
TTGTTTGGTGTTATGTAGCTAATCAATTTTATTTAAATTTCTTTTGTCTTTTGAACGAAAGGCCGTTCCACCTTCCGCAGCATTCATTGCTATTCTTTTTTGGGCCCTTTTGAATACAGGAAATTTTACAGTGCTTCTCGCTGGTTTTGTTAATATGTAGATAATTGTTTTATTGAAGTTTGTGGAGTTTTCTTAGCGTAAATTTCGCAGCAATTTAGTGCTAAGTGCTTGTTTATTTCTAAATTCGGTAAATTTTATAGTATTGCTTCTAGGTGTGGCTCATTATGTAGACAACTAATTTAAGTTTGTCGAGTTGCCTGTCGAACAAATAGGCACATCTTCATTTTGCCACCATTTACGGCTAGGGCTCGTTCTTTCTGAATTCGGTTAATTTTGCTCCTAGGTGTGCCCTAGGCGTGGCTGATACGTTTCTTCGTGGTCATATTAGCACGTAGGTCAATTGTTTTATTTTAATGTTTGGGGTTGTCCTTGCAACAAACAGGCACATCTCCGTTTAGCCTCCAATCATAGCCACAGATCGGTATTTTCGTTCCTTTTACATTCAGTAAATTACACATTGTTTCTTATTGACGTTGTTAATATATACATTACGTTTTTGGAGCTGCTTTAAAAAAAAAAGCACGTTTCATTCTTTTTTTTTTCATTTTGATTTCAGTTAATTTATATGCAATAAAGTGTGTTTCGAACAAATAGCGCATCACCTTTCTTTTCTGTACATAGCTTGTAGCCTACTCCGTCTTTCTGTTCCTAAAGACTATGTTACAGAGAAATGTATATTTGGTGTACGAATAAATTATAGCTTAGCGTCTGTCGATATTTTTGGCATGCCATTCTAATAGAACGTCGCCTCGTCACATTGTTAGGTGTTTTTAATTGTCACAATGTCGCAATGTCACAAATGTCACAATTGTCGCAACAGGGTTCAAGAATTCTGCCTTGAATTTAGCTAAAGGCATTCGTTTGTATGGCACACGTGTTCCTTTAGGTGTTTCAGTTACATGTTAATAACTCAGTTTGTAGACTTTATGTAGTAATTTCATTTTTTTTTGTCTGGTTTTATAATCTCTGGGTTATAATTTTTGTTACTATGCCTACTAAAGATCGAAAGAGAAAGCTACAGAAACGTCATCAGGCTAAGGTCCATTCCGAAGGCAATTTAATGAAAAAGAGAAGTTGTAGCACGAATTTTTCTGATAAAGAAGCTGGCGAGCAAAACTCAAATAAAGTTGTTAAATCCGAAAACGAAACAAGGAAACCAAGCCAAGCAAAAGCAAAATATAGGTAGGCAAATAAGATAAAGACACGGGCTTCACAAGCCAATTATGATGCTACGCATAAGGCTGAAAAACAAGTTTTTCAAGCTAAGTATAATGGTGCACATAAGTTACAAATACAAGTTGCGCAAGCAAAGTATAATGCTGCACATAAGGCGGAAATACAGGTTGCGCAGGCAAATTATAACGCTGCCCATAAGGCAGAAATACAAGTTGCGCAGGCAAAGTATAATGCTGCCCATAAGGCAGAAATACAAGTTGCGCAGGCAAAGTACGATACTGCACACAAAATACAGAAACAAATCTATCAAGCCATGTATGATGCTGCACATAAAATAGAGAAACGAATTTCTCAAGCCAAGTACAATGCTGCAAACAGAACAAAAATTAAAACGGCACAAGCCAAATACGATTCCATGCACAGAGCAGAGAAACACTTCAAACAACTTTGCTACGACAACTTTCACAGAAACCAAATAAAATCTAAACAAAAGGTGTATACCAGGGAACACCTTGAGGAAACAAGAAAACGAAAATCCGAATTCGCTCGCAGGCAAGCAGTAATTTCACGTTTACGAAAAAAATATGAGCAAAAACAAATTGTGAGAAAACTGATAAAACGTGCAAACCAAAAAAAAACGTATGAAAACTATGCAGGCCAAAAATTCGAAAACAAAAAGAATTTGAAAGAATTGTTCTGTGTGCTTTCTCTGAACGAGACAATGCCATGAGCAAGTTTTTTATACTGTCCAGATCATTTCAGGAAATAGTGAAAAAAATAGTTGTAAGGCAAAAAACTGCAGGTAATATTACTGTAGATACATTCGCACATTCGATAGGAGGCTCTAAATCTCACACACGTCATTCGGAATGCTATTTCTTCGAAACAGCATATACAGTTATTCTCCTTTTTGAAGAACATGTTCTAGAATGTGATGAAAAGGGACGAATTTGGAACTTGCTGTTTACAGGCAAATATAACTTGGATGAGGAAGGTAATGTCATTGAATGGCCGTGTTTGCAAATTTGTAAAATACGTCTTGAAAGTCTTGAGTGCCTTGCAGAATTTTTGTATGACCTCGCTAAAGCTGACACAAAAAGCATGTTGGAGTTTTTCTTGATGTTGAACGTATGTGAAAATTCAACTAGAATCATTGACTGGTTAGGTCATCCCATTTCCTGCAGTGAAAATTGCACTTCCAACAGTTACATTCGACTGATGAATGAGCTGAAATGTCACTTCAGTGCTCTGCGGCGTCTGACTAGGCAGATCTATGAAATCAAGGCTCTTGCTGAAAGCATTACAAAGTTAACATTGCTCTTAAAGCTGGTGATGATGCTGACGAAATTTCTTCAGCAATAGATTCACTAGTCAAAATAACAAAGACAGGTCGTTCAGTCAAAGAAACTGCAATTTCTGTTGAACGTATCTATGAATGCTGTATAGACGAAAAAAATATTGTCAATAATCATGACAAACAATTTGCAACAACGCCATGTGTAAGCTGTGAACGGCTTTGTAAAACATCGTTTTTGCGATCTTTACAAAAAGAAGTAGGATGCCAAACGTTCCAAAATGATTCGTGGCTACAACTACTGGGATACATTATCCTAAAACATGAATTATCTGATATAGATGAAAACCTGTTCATTTGTCTTTATTGCAGAGAAAAGCTCAACAAAAACACTATTCCGCCTCGATGTGTACTGAATGGGTTGCAAGTTGATGAAATTCCACAAGAGCAGAGGAAACTGAATACCTTCGAACAAATTGTGATACAAAGGGCCAAGGCCTTTCAAACAGTGATACATCTTGGATCTGTCAAAGGTAGACTCCCGTATTCTGAGAGGTTAAAGGGGATTAAGGGAAGTGTCATCTACTTACCCATTCCACTTGAGCAAAATTTAGCAGCATTGCCTTCACTTCTTCCTGACCATGAATTGTACATTTTGGTTAATGGTATTCCTACCAAAAATAAGATCGTTTGGCAGGACCTTGTTAATGTTGACAAAGTTTGTGCTGCTGTAAAGAAGCTTAATGAAATTAATCCTCTTTATAAAGACGTAAAATTAAATTCAGCAGAAGTAGCAAAATACATTTATTCAGACGCAGTTGAAGCAGTTACTGAAATTGTTGATCCTATATTGGAAAAGTTAACTGATCAACACATCCATTACATATACAATCATTATACCATTCAGCCTATTGATGCAAAGAAAAATGTTGTAAAAGATTTGGAAGAGTACAGGCTGAAAGAAGTTAGGCTGAACGAAGTTAAAGCTAAAAACATTAGTTTATGGGAAAATAATTTAGACTTGTGTTTCCCTAACTTATTTCCAAATGGTAGATTTGGCAAAGTTTGCTTACGGCAAGTTAAGCTAAAAGAAGCAGAGTACCGAGTATCTAGGCTTTTAAACATGGATTCGAGATTCCGTCTAAATCCTCAGTATTTGTTTCATTTATTTTATGACAGCAAAATCAAAGCTTTGTCTAACAGCATTGGTCACTTATTAAGAACTAAAAGGGCTAATAATATGACAGTGGAAGCAATGTTGCAAAAAGTGGAGTCCAATGATACAGAATTAGAAACGAGCTTGACATCTCTTTTTGCTAACATCAGAGGAACAAAAGCGTTCTGGAAGAGAAGACAGAATGAAATAACGTGAATGATCAGAGAATTTGGTCCGCCTACTTTCTTTGTCACGCTAAGTTGTGCCGAATATGACTGGGATAACTTGCTTGAATATACAAGACACATTAATTGTGACGTGCCAGGAGTGAAGTCAATGACTCCTAGAGAATTATGCACTCTTGATGTTGTTTCAGTCACACAACATTTCTAGTCTAGACTGCATGCGGTTCTTAAACGAATGATTCTGCATAAAGGAAATCCAGCTTTAGGAAAAGTAGATCACTATTTCTACCGAATTGAGTACCAGATAAGGAGCACCTCATGCTCATATTTTATTCTGGTGTTGCGAAGCTCCTACGATTGGCTCAGCAAGTGATGAAGAAGTAGCTAAATATATTATGAAACATGTAAGTTGTTCTGTCCTTGACAAAAATGCCAGTCCTACGTTGTATGCCATGGTGACAAACTATCAAACCCATAGGTGCAGTTCGTACTGTCTAAGAAAATATAAAGTTGGTAGCTCATTTTTTAGCAAATGTCGTTTCAGTTTTCCCCGTCCAATAAACCTATCATTTCAGTTAAACAATGTTCATGCTACTATCAAACATAAACAGAAAAGGAAGTGTTCGAACACTAGTACTAGGCTGAACAATTTGCGTAGAGAATCGAATGAACAGTACATCTACGATTACAATCTTGTATTGCTGATGGCCATGGGCGCTAATGTTGATGTGCAGTATGTAGGTGACAACAGTTATGCTATTGCTAGATGTGTTACATCATACATAACAAAGGGAGAAATGACAGAAATGTGGGAAGATATATGCAAATCGTCTTTAAGCAGCGGGCTGTGGTCGTTGGGGTTGAAGGCTCTTACTAACAGGGAATGCGGAGCATACGAAATTGCTGACAGACTTTTGGGAACACATCTCTATGGCAAAAGTGAAGGCATACTCTTCCACAACACTAACTATCCAGAACAGAGAAACTGTTGCTTAAACCCCCCTGTGGGCTGGGGATAGAATAAGCCCACCGTACCCCTGCGTGTCGTAGAAAGCGACTAAAAGGGAACCCAAGATCACGGTTTGCTAGTGTGCCAAGGGTCTGCATGGTGGAGGGTTTTTTGGTCCGTCTTTAACACTAGCAGCCTCAACACTACGGTTTGCGAGTGCGCCTACGGTGTGTATGGCGGACAGGTTTTACACCCGTCGCAAGCACTAGTCGGAGAGAGGTGAAGGTACATCCGGACAAACCGGGCCAGGGATGGCTGCTTAGAGGATGTTTGGTGGTTTGAATCCCGTTTTGGGTTTGATTCCAATTTGCCTGTTCTGGCCACTGGGCTTTTCATCCTCATCCCCCCCGCATGTTGGCCGTGTGCTGCAACCTAGTAATCCGTGGAGGCGGAGATCCTGGCTCTCGGGCTTTGGCTCCTTATTCCGGAGGACGGGTGGCCTGGGCGAGCCGGCCTAAGGCCAATCGGCTATGACCTTTCGGGTCCTGTCGATGTGGGGAGGCAGCTTGCGCTGTATCCATCTGCATCACGGACCCGAACTGTTTGGGTTATCGATGGAGGTGGTGTGTACGGCTTCCTTGGTGGCTTCGCCTCTCGGCATGCTTAGGCTGCCACCTCTCCGAGATAGACGGCGGTGTTAGCTTCCTGGTGCAGGGCCCTGGATATGTGGCTTCCAGCCCTGCATCACCCTAGTGCCGTGCTGGGATTTCTTTTCTGGGGGGCGCACAGCCGCGAGTTATTTTTTGCTTTCAATGGCAACTACTTCCCCCCCCCCCTCCCCCGAAAAATTTTCTTCCCCCCAAAATTCTTCCCCTCCTTGCCGCACTAGCAAGCGCCAGAGGAGGGAACCCGAGATGGTTGGCCCTGGTGCCCAGTTACCAGACTTTAGTCAAAGTCGGGACCAAGTCCTGAAGTTCCTGATGGTGACAGGCGAGGGCCGAGATGTTACGCAACTCGGTCCAATCGCTGTACACAAAGCCCTGAAAGGGATCTGTGGTTCTTATCCGAAGAGTGTCTCTCGGCTCCGTGCTGGGGGATACCTTGTGGAAGTTGCGGACGATGCTCAGGCGAAGAGGCTTTTGAAAGCGAGTGCACTGGGGGTCATGCTCGGTGCATGTCGAGCCGCATCGTACTTTGAACAGCAGCAAGGGGGTCGTGACATGGTTCGATTTAAGGGGTCTCAGTGATGATGTCATCCTGGACGAACTCAAGTCACAGGGTGTTACGGCTGTGAGGCGTTTGACACGGAAAGGAGAGAATGGCGCCCAGCCTACTGACACCTTTTTCCTGACCTTTGATACGCCAGTTGCACCGCAGCACATTACTGCGGGTTACCTGCGCTTGAAGGTCAGGAGTTACGTACCGAATCTGATGCGGTGTTTCCGCTGTCAACGCTTCGGCCATACCAGCGGCTCGTGTAAAGGTAGGCCTACCTGTGTTTCCAGTGCTCAGGCAGCCCATGAGGCCGTTAACTGTGCTGGCCCGGAGCAGTGCGTCAACTGCGGTGGTCAGCACCAAGCCTCATCACGGGACTGTCGTGTTTATGTAGAGGAACGTCGAGTGCAGGAACTAAAGGTGAAGGACGGGCTTTCCTACTCGGAAAGAAAGCCAAACTATCGGCACCGGCAATGACACGTTCTTTAGCGCAGGTGTGCAGTGTGCCAATGCCTGGCCCAGTTAGCGAGTTCCAGATTGACGAGGACAGTGGGCAAGCTTATTACTTTGTTGACCCAGCAACATCCATCTCTGCAGGGTCTTGTGGGTCCTTCGGACCCGGTTGCTGCCTTGCCGTCTATATCTGCCCAGCCTACAAATGCTTCTGCTCCTGCTGCTGCATCTGTTCCCAGGCAGGTTAAAGCTTCAGCTAAGCCTCCGCCTGCCCGGAGTGAACCACAGAAAACGTTAAAGAAGAAGGCTCCTGCTGCTAAAGCCTCAACACCACCCGTGAGGACGTCGCCACCAGGAGAGAAGGTGAAACGGTCGTTGAACGGCCAGCTTGCTGAGGGGTACGTTGTGTCCCCTCAACATCTTTATACTACTTAACCCATTGAGCAGGGAGAGGTTTCCTGTTCTAATTCTTCGTTCTGAACCTCACACCATCTTTTGATTTGGGTGAGGATTCGGATGTTTTCGGATCACCCAGAGGAGGAGTTGAGGAGAATGATTCAGTCTTCAGCCCGCCCTAATGCCTGCGCATGCCATCGTTCAGTGGAACTGCCAAAGTTATCGGACCCATGCCGAAGAGCTGCGGCTGCTTTTGTCGCATTGGCGGCCTCTGTGCTGCTGTCTACAGGAAACCTGCTTTAAGGCGTCAGATAATCCGGTTGTTCGATGTTATTCTGTCTACCGTCTGGATGCTGACCCTGTGACACATGCACATGGTGGTGTTGCAGTGCTGGTTCAACACTCTCAGCCACATGCCAGTGTGCCTCTGCACACTAGGCTTCAGGCGATAGCAGGTAGAGTTTCTTTCCACTTCGATATTACTGTCTGTTCGCTTTATTTGCCACCAGATGAGGTGTTTGGGGTTGGCGACCTGGAGGATCTGGTCCGCCAGCTTCCTGCCCCTTTCCTGTTGCTGGGGGACCTCATACTGACAACAAAGGGAGGATCCTTGAGGCGGGATGCAGAGGGGGTCCGTCTGCATCCTGAACGATGGAGCCATGACTCGCTGTAACCTGGCAACAGGCAATTGGTCAGCGGTGGACTTAACCTTCTGTTCGCTAGCCATCCCAGTTCACTTCACGTGGACTGTCACTGCTGATCTGCATGGGAGCGATCACCTCACCATTGTGTTGTCCACAACACAAGGGGATTCTATGGCCTCCAGGCCAGCTCGGTGGGCGCTTAAACGAGCTGAGTGGTCAGCCTTTGCTGGGGCTGCTGTATTTCAGCGTGCGGTTGAGGACTTTTCTGATGTGGATGAACTTTCCACTCATTTCACTGATGTGGTCCTTGCTGCTGCTCATGCTACCATCCCGCGTACGTCCACGAAGCCGAGACGAGATCCTGTTCCGTGGTGGACACCAGCTTGCGGACAGGCCATTCAAGCCCGCAGGCGTGCATTTACGGCGAGCCCCACTACTGAAAACTTTGTGGCCTTTAAACGCTGCCGTCCTCGTGCCCGGTATGTTATCCGTGAGGCTAGGCGTGCTTCGTGGTTGGCTTATATTTCGTCAATCACGCGCTCCACACCTTCTCGGCAAGTATGGAGGAAGGTGCGCCAGATCTCGGGGAAGAACGTGCCTTCCCCGGTGTCGCAGTTAAAGGTAGCGAATGCCGTGATCTCTTTTGTGCCGGATATCGCCGATTGTCTTGCGTCTGCAATCTGCATTTACGCGGGTCTCGAGTGATGACCATTATGAGCCTGGTTTCCTCGGAAATAAGCGTAGGGAAGAGGCTCGCTCTCTTGACTTTCGCTCCGACGGGCTGGAGGAGTACAATTTACCGTTCACCAGGCAGGAATTTGTTTCAGCTTTGTCCAAGTCACATGACTCCGCCTCAGGCGCTGATGATGTTCATTATCAGCTGTTGAAGCATCTGCCTCTTGCCTCCCAGCAGTTCTTGCTGGATATGTTCAACCGTGTGTGGGCGGAGGGCTCTATTCCAGCTGTGTGGAGGGCAGCAGTGGTCATCCCGATTGTGAAACCGGGCAAAGACCCTACTTCTCCTTCCAGTTATCGCCCAATCGCTCTGACTAGCTGTGTCTGTAAACTTATGGAACGGATGGTCAGTGAGCGGCTGGTCTGGGTGTTGGAATCACAGGGATCTTGTCTGCGTCCCAGTGTGACTTTCGACGGTTTCGGTCAACTATCGATCATCTTGTTGCCCTTGAATCAGATGTGAGGGAGGCTTTTCGCCTGCGTCAACATCTGGTTCAAGTTATTTTTGAGTTGGAGAAGGCTTATGATACGACCTGGCATTATGGGATTCAGGCCGTTCTTTTCGCGTTCGTGTCGGGGCGACTCTTTCCCGCCCGTTTGTCTTGGAGAATGGTGTGCCTCGAGGTGTTCTTAGTGTCATCTTGTTTGCTATTGGGATCAACCCCATTGCTCAGCAAGCTGCTGGGCCCGACGCCAGTCACAGCGCAGTGGCGGGCCTGCGAGCGGCAGCTACAGCTGGCAGTTAACAAAGTCCAGACCTGGGCGATCAGTAATGATTTCCGGTTTTCTCCGGACAAGACTGTGTGTGTCCACTTTTGCCGCCAACGAACACTGCACCCAGATCCTTGCCTGTACTTGGGGCAGGCGCAGATTCCTGTTGTCCCACAGGCACGTTTCCTGGGTCTGGTGTTCGATTCCAGGTTATCTTGGCTTCCACACTTGCGACAACTTAAAGACAATTCTTTGCGGGCGCGTAACATCTTGCGGGTTCTGCCATGTTGCGCCTCTACCGGGCCCTTGTCCGCAGCAAACTTGATTATGCGTGCATGGTGTATGGTTCGGCTAGTGACTCCACTCTCCAGATGTTGGACACTGTGCATCACAGTGGCCTGCGTCTGGCGACTGGGGCATTTCGGACGTCTCCAGTGGTCAGATTCTATGCTGAGGCCTCGGAGCCACCTTTGGCCATTCGTCGGCAATAGCTTGCCGTTCAGTATGCTGTGCGTTTGCGTGCTGTGCAATCCAGTCCTGCTTGGTCCATGGTTTTTGGGCCAGACTTGCGGGTCGGTAGACGTAGGGTGGGTAAGGGTGATTTCCGCGATAGGCTCCAGTAGTCCTGTCAGGAAATAGACTTTGAAATGCCCTGCGTCTTGATGCTTGGGGGGATGCCAGTGGCCCCTTGGCTTGTCGCAAGTGGCATTTTTATTTTTGATCTGGCGTCCCTCCCGAAGGGTTCCACTCTACCAGCAAGGTACTTACAGGAGTTCTGGCGGCTGTGTTCTCAGTACGCCGGTTATCAGCGGCTGTTTAAGTCAGACGTTGGCGTGGGATGTGCTTGTGTGTGTAAGGGAGTGATGGTTGCCCATCGCCTTCCGTCAGGCTATTCTGTGTTTTCTGCAGAGCTTTTGGCTCTCGGTTTGGCGGTGGAATGGATCCTTGACCTTCAGAGCACGCATTTTATTGTCTTTAGCGATTCCATGAGTGCCCCGGAGTCCTTGGCGAATTACAATCCACGGAACCCCTTGACACAACGTGTCCAAGCTTTGCTTTCCCGCTTGCCTGGCCAGTGGAAATCCGTGCTTTTCTGCTGGATCCCGGGCCACGTTGGGATAGGTGGAAATGAGTAAGCAGATTCTGCAGATAAAGGCTCCCTTTCTGGCCCTCTCGGCAGGGATCTCAGCCTTGTTCCCTCGGACGCCTTTCCAATTCTGTGTCTGAGGTTACACGCTTTTTGGCAAGCCTTGTGGGATAGATAGGACTGTAATAAATTACGAGCTATTAAAGGCACTGTTGAGGAATGGCACTCTGCGTGTTGCCGTGAGGAGGTGGTGTTGGCCCGTTTGCGCATTGGTCACACTCGACTTACTCACTGTTTCCTTTTGCGGGGGAATGGCCCTCCTGAATGTTATTGGTGTCGACGGCCACTTACGGTCCGGCACTTCCTTGTTGATTGTCGCCATCTTGATGGTGTTCGTCGTCGTTTCTGTCTTCCGCATTACATTGCGCATCAATTGGTCGATAAGTCTGCCCTCCTGTCCGGTGTTTTCCAATTTTTGCAGGAGGTACAGGTGTACGACAAGATTTAGATTAGGGGTTTGAATAATATCTCTGTAATGTGTGGTGCAGTGGCAACCCGGACCACTGTACTGTGACTGAGGTTGGCGCTAATGACCAAGCTGTCGACGCGGCATTAAGCGTCA
>JAHWFP010134142.1:0-21278 GCA_023313725.1 Lithobius niger | reverse complement strand
GAGGCACAGAACCACTTTCGTGAGTCATTACTATCGCGAACTTGGGGCCGCGGGCAAGACCACCCAAGGCCCATAAAGTGCAAGCTGGATTCCATGGTAAGAGTGTATGGATTGAGTATTCGAGTTGCATGACCAATCTCAGTAGGGTCCAATGCGACCTACCTCCTTTTCAACGAAGTCAGCATTAATAAAGGGAAGTATTTTTGGATATCAGTGAAAACGGAATTTTAATGCGTAAAATTAGTTTTTACTTATCTTAAAATACTTACCCTTGGAAGACCCACCCTCCGGCTCCGCTTGACTTGGACCCCAGGTCTGCGATCTTTCACGACTTGAAAAAGTGACTCATGGCCGCCTAGCGCGTCCCATGGCGTCGTGCATGCGATCGCGCCCGAGGGCAGACTGAGCATTGGTCACAAACTCTTACTTTGACAGTGAAAGAGCATTTTAAATGATAAAAACATTAATAAAGGGAAGTATTTTAGGATCAGTAAAAACTAATTTTATCCATTAAAATTCTATGTTCTGACAGTACACATCTCTGTACCAGCACAGTTAACACACCCAGTTATGTACTAGTTGTCGTAGTAGTGTGTACGTGTGCCCCGTTGGCAGGAGGGCACCACGGTACGCATCACGAGGCCGGCTGCGTGTGGCCCAGCATACTGTGTGGCTCGCGCTGGCGGCATGGAGCTTGTTTTGATATACGTAAATATAGCTGATTCATATGTACAGTCAGAGGCATTTCCAATGTTACATTCGCTGCCCGATGCTTCCCTGCTTGGCGAAGCTTCCCTGCTGGTCAGGTTGTTCTATGTCAACGAAGTAGGAGGGGAGAGCTGCAGTGCGAAGTGTTGAGTGTTGGCAGGGCCGTATCCAGCCCCCCGCCACCCCCCGCAATAGCGGGGGGTATATTTAGAAATTTCTGATAGTTGCCGCCGTACCGAAAAAAATTATCTTTCCCGCTGCCGAAAAATTTTGTACCGTGCACACCTCTGGATTGAAGACAACTGTTATGGAGGAGCGCTACCGTCTGCGTAGTCAGCCGCTTCACACGATGCTGACGTCAATGAATTTCAGTTTGATTATTATTGTTTAGTGGCGTTGTACGCTAAAAAAAAAGAAGCAAGAAAGCAGAAGTAGCAAGCAATTCATTACAGAATTACTACAAAAATCGGAAACATTCCGAACCAAAAAATGCTGTTGAAATGGCAGAAGCAAGAAGTGGTAGTGATACAAATCATACAATTCAAAGTGTTTCGGCGGACTACTACTTAGAAGCCGCGAGCATGGATGTTAGTCATTGTGAAAACGTGGGTGCGACGCAGAAACCGACGTTGCGAATTTTTTCTAGCCTTTTAGCAGAACAACTGTTAGTGGAAGTAATAAGTGATTTTCTAATTTTACTTTTACTTCAAGGAAAATGTTGGGGTTGGGGGAGATGGTGTCTAATTGTGGAAGTGCGAGACTGTAATATCACAATTGTTAATTTCTGAGTACAAGAACACTGTTTACAAAAAAAATAAAAGTTTCGCCTAAAAAAGTTGGCATTAATGCAGCGGGGGGTAACATAAAATCCTGGCTACGGCCCTGAGTGTTGGCATATTATTTACGTTTATTGTTCCCCGAGCCCAGCGCAAAGTTTCACTTTAAACTGAGGTCTTTTTCCCAGACCCGTAAACTCATTACTGGGTTGCCCTGAAAAGACATTAATAATATAAAGACATTTTTTTTTTTTTTATACTAGTAATAAGTGGCGTAGAGATAAACAAAATACTGCTGGAGGTATGGTTAGCAAACGAATTTAAGTTGGAAAAAAGCTTACAGGTGCTTTTTTTTGGTTTCATATTACTGATTGTTGGTTTTCCGAGTAACAGTTTTTGCTACATGCAGTCAATCCTATTTCTGTGGGTCCGACAATTTGCCCGTTTTGCTTCCCCTCTCCCCCCACCGCCCATTACTCCCAGTCATGCAGGGGTAAACAAAATTAGTGTTAGGCTATGGTTAGCAAACCAAGAGTGAGAAAAGAGTGGCCCAGATTCCAAACAATAATCCTTAAAATATTTTTATATTTTTACGTTCTACATGGAGCGTTGAACATGAAGCTGACGGAAGTTATCTCCCATTCCGCTAGTCAAAAAATAATAAATTCTTGGTTCAGTTTTAACCCTTAAATGCATGTATTATTTTCTGATACTTTTTTAAAGGACCATATGATAGTTGGTCAGTCGGGGTATTCGAACCAGCATTAGCAGGGTTTGGAGACGAGGACGCTGATCACTAGGCTGTTGCTGCTCGCTTTGCTCGGGGTTCCCGGGGACCCCTCACAAAGCTTGCAGTGCGAGTTGGGACATAGTAGTTTTTTCACGTTTAGTCAGCTGTTACCTGCAGGCAACCGTATGCAACATGGGGTTAATGTTGGAGCAACGAAAAGTTTATTAATAACCGTTGCTTTCCCTGAGTAACAGTTTTGCTACATGAAGTCAAATCTATTTCCAATGCGAACAAATGGAGAACTGTGAATAGTTTGTATAATCGTAGATGATATGGCGATTCTGAAAACGTAAATAAATAAGAAAAATAACCGCATGAGCCTGCTCCTGTCAACGGTGTCGACGCTACGGGGGGGGGGGGGGCAAGAGTGGGCATTGCCTGGAACATTTTCCCGTGCTCACCGAGCTTACCGTTACTCAAAACTTACAAGTAAATTATACAAATACAAGTATTTTGTATTAATATAGTTGTTTATATTAATAAAACTGAAAATATGTCTGAATCGAATAATAAACTCTAATACCCGGCCCCGGCTGATTAATGAAAAATATGGGACCAAAAAACCACCTGTAAGCTTTTTTCCAACTTAAATTCGTTTGCTAACCATACCTCCAACATTATTTCGTTTATCTCTACGCAACTTATTACTAGTTTAAAAAATGTCTTTATATTATTAATGTCTTTTCAGGGCAACCCAGTAATGAGTTTACTGGTCTGGGAAAGAGACCTCAGTTTAAAACTTTGCGCTGGGCCCGGGAACAATAAACTTAAATAATATGCCAACACGCAACACTTCGCACTGCAGCTCTCCCCTCCTACTTCGTTGACATAGAACAACCTGACCAGCAGGGAAGCTTGGCCAAGCAGGGAAGCATCGGGCAGCGAATGTAACATTGGAAATGCCTCTGACTGTACGTCTCTTACTATTATTTGGCTTAATGTCAACACACAACATGGTGTCAGATTTGGTGCCTAACATCTCTGCGAACTTTTGAGCGAGGTTCTGGTGAACGGGAACATTGGACAGGTCAGCTAGACACGAAAGTTTTAATCGACACTAGCGGCGATCACACCAATCGTCCCGTATTTTGCTGTGAAGCAGCGCGGAAAAATAAAAACAAGAATGGCCGACGCTCACGCCTTTCTCGTGCAACCACCGGACAAGTTAGACTATAGTGACGCAAGTCGTTGGGAAGGTTGGCTTCAACGCTTTGTGCATTATCGGTTGCTTAGTGGTTTAGCAGAAAAAGGTGAGGATTTTCAAGTAGCTGCTCTTGTGTACTACATGGGCGGTAAAGCGCAAGATGTGTTTAATTATTTTTGCTTGTCGGCAGCTGATCAGGTAAAATACAACACTGTACTCGCTAAGTTCAAAGACTATTTCGAACTCAAAGTAAACTACATTTTTGAACAGGCCAAACTGAATGTAATGGTGCAAGAAAATGGTCAGACGATTTCCGAGTTTTCTCTGGCATTAAAAAAAACAGGCTTTGTGATGTGGCTACAGCACAACAGCACATCGGGATGAACAGGCGCGTGATCGTTTTATGGTACGAATCCTTGATAAAAAATTGTCAAAGAAACTCCAGTTGGACAGTAAACTAACTTTGGATAGTGCAATTCAGACTGCTTTACAATCGGAGGAAGTCGACAGGCAACAAGTACTGCTGACCAGTAATTTTAAGCTTACAATTGCTACTGAAACAGTTGATCGGGTGCGTGCTACTCAAACTGGTGCTAGGCAGCGGCAGCAGCAACGTGGGGACAAATCCAACCAATTTAAGTCAACACAGTCGCGTTCGCAGGCTTCAGGCGACAGCTTCCACAAGTCAGGAAGCAGCAAATGTAACTGGTGTGGTTCTTTGACCACAGATCCCACAGCAAACAATCGTGCCCAGCAAAGGACAAATCTTGCAACAAATGCCGAAAAAAGGGACATTTTGGGGTTGTGTGTCGATCCAGTGCTTCAGTGCAAGCTGTCCAGGAGCAAACTTGCAACGAATTGTTCCTTGGGCCAGTGCGCATCATGCAAGAGTTTGTGAATCATGAACATTTGGTTGTAGCTCTGGTTGAAGCTTCCTTCCAGCCTTGCTTGAACTCCAGGGAGGTATTTCAAGTTCAGGTGCATGTATGCCAGAGTGATATTGGATTTTTCATAAGACACAGGTGCAGATGCTACGATATTGCCAGCACGGCTGTATGATTCTCAGGGCATGCCACCCCTCAAAGACCCGACAAAGACGTTGGTGGGTCCAGGTGATGCACGTTTAAAGACATTAGGTATGTTTGAAACCAAGATCACTGCTCAGGATGCCACAACAGATGAGGTTATTTATGTTGTCGAGGGTGAGAAGATGCCGTTGTTAGGCCGAGATGCTGCACTTCGTTTAAATCTTGTGGCGCGCATTAAACAAATTAATGCTACAAACTATTTTGAGAGGTACCCGAAAGTGTTTCAGGGCCTGGGCAAAATGTTAGACCCGCCATACCGCATCAAGCTCAAGGCGGAAACCCACCCAAAACCCCTACGTGCACCCCGGCATATCCCTTTGCCACTGCATGACAGGGTGAAGGCAGAGTTGGATCGTATGGAGGACATGGGAGTGATTCGCAGGGTTTATGAGCCAACAGAAAGATGTGCTGGTATGGTTCTCGTAAAAAAGCCTAACGGAGACCTCCGAATTTGCGTCGATTTTGTTGATCTCAACGGGGACTTGGTTAGTGATCGTACAGTACTTCCCACTGTTGATGAGATTCTAGAAAGACTGGCTGGTGCTACGGTCTTCACTAAGTTGGACCTCAACCATGGTTTCTGGCAGGCGACACTGGACGAGGAGTCACAGTTGTTGACAACGTTCATCACGCCATGGGGGCGATACTGCTTCACGCGCATACCACCAGGTTTGAAGTCGGCTCCAGAATTTGTCCAGGCAAGGATGAAGGAAATTTTGGAGGGATGTCCTGGGGTCGAACCGCTGATCGACGATGTGATCATTGCGGGGAAAGGGACGCCCGACCATGATGCTAAGCTGGACAGGGTCATGCACGCTTTGGAAAATGCAGGTGTCACACTAAACACAAAGAAATGTGAATTTGCGAAGTCAGAAATCAAGTTCCTTGGACACATTGTGGATCGTCTTGGTGTCCGCCCTGACCCAGCCAAGGTAACTGCGGTCACACACTTCGAGCCCCCTACCAACAAAAAGGAACTACTTTGCTTCCTTGGGATGGTGAACCAGTTGGGAAAGTTCTTGCCCAATCTGGCCGAGGAGGCACAACCACTAAGAATTTTACTTAGTTCCAAGCATGAATGGGTGTGGGGACACGACCAAGAAATGGCCTTCACCCACATCAAAGAAGCTTTGACGAGAGCCCCAGTGCTCGCATATTATGATCACAAGTTAGAAACGCGGGTGTCAGCGGACTCGTCGTCTTATGGCTTGGGTGCAGTGCTTCTGCAGCGGAAGGAGGAGGACAAGAATTGGAGGCCAGTAGCCTACGCGTCGCGTGCTCTCACGGACACAGAATCTCGCTGGGCACAGATCGAGAAGAAGGCACTTGCAAGCCTCTGGGCTATTGAATGATTCGACGATTACCTAAATGGACTCCATTTCACGCTAGAAACAGATCACAAGCCGCTCGTCCCAATTCTCTCTACGAAACACCTCGCTGATCTATCTGCTAGGCTACAGCGCATTAAAATGCGGCTTATGAACTATTCGTACGCAGTCAGTTCCTGGCACTCAAGACAGCAGATGCATTGTCACGTGCACCTCTTCGCAGCACAGTTGCAGAACCCGGCAGCCTGACAGAAGACGATGTCACAGCACATGTACGTAATGTCATGGCAGGCATCCCCGCAAGCAGTAAAAAACTGGAAGACATCCGAGAAGACAGATGGTACACTTACCATCGTTTGCAAGTACGTTCAAACCGAATGGCTGCGCCACAGGAAGTCAGTTGACTCCCGAGCTGTCCAGTATTGGCCTACGCGACATGAGCTTACAGTGCAAGAAGGTGTGCTTACAAGGGGTAACCGGCTTGTCATTCCTAAATCACTAAGACAGGAGATCCTGGAGAAGATTCATGAGGGTCACATGGGTATTGAACGTTCACGGCAAAAGGCCAATCAAGCAGTGTGGTGGCCGGGTATGGCACGGGACATTGACACAATCGCGTCATCTTGCGAGGTATGCCTTAAGTCGACAAAACCACCGCGTGAACCTTTGATGCCTACGGAACTCCCAGAGCGTCCTTGGCAAGTGGTGGGAGCCGATCTATTCTACAGGGAAGGGAAAGACTACCTTCTCGTCACGGACTATTACTCGAGGTACCCAGAGGTGATGATCATGACCTCCACAACTGCTAAGGCGGTGATAGCTGCTGCCAAAGCAATTTTCTCGCGTCACGGCTGGCCAGAGGTGCTCAGGTCGGACAATGGACCCCAATTTGTGGCAGAGGCCCTCGGCGAATTGGCCCAAGTTCGCAGCTTCCATCACATCACGAGCAGCCCCCATCTGCCGCGAAGTAACGGGCTTATCGAGGCTTCAGTTAAGACTGTGAAGCGTTTACTTGCTCGAGCGGACGACCCGTATGATGCCTTGTTGGAGTATCGTGCAACACCGGGCAGTTCAGGCTATAGTCCCGCGCAACTGCTTATGGGTCGTCAGCTGAACACTGGTCTCCCAAGACTGTCTTCGTAGCTGCAGCTACCCAACCTCAGTGCCGTGCGCGACATGGACAACAAATTGAAACAGCGACAGAAGCGTGACTATGACTTGAGACACCGCACACTGTCACGTACGAGTTCCCTGAAGAATCTCGTGTTTGGATAACAGATCTTCAGCGTGAAGGTCAAATCGTGTCGAAGCACTTCACGCCACGCTCGTATCTAGTTTCCACTCCAGAGGGAACGGTGCGCAGGGCATCGCAACATTTGCAGGCACTGCCACCAATTGATGGTTCTGCAGTGCGCGGTGAATCATCCGTGTCAGTGAGTGCTCCCCAGGCTTTGCCAGCAACTAATACATCAGGTGCGGCAGCCCCTAGAGAGACCATCACAAGATCTGGGCGGGTTGTCATCCCTCCCAAGAAACTGGATTTGTAAAGCATTTGTGAACAGTTGCATGCTTGGTGTTGTGATGGGTTTTTTGGTAAAAAGGGGAGATGTCGTAGTAGTGTGTACGTGTGCCCCGTTGGCAGGAGGGCGCCACGGTACGCATCACGAGGCCGGCTGCGTGTGGCCCAGCATACTGTGTGGCTCGCGCTGGCGGCATGGAGCTTGTTTTGATATACGTAAATACAGCTGATTCATATGTACGTCTCTTACCATTATTTGGCTTAATGTCAACACACAACACTAGTTTGTGTTGTGGCAGGACACATGCTTTGTATAGAAAAATGTGTTCTGTTAGTACATAACTTATGTGTGTAGTGTCAGAACACAGCGTCTTCAGACAGTACTCCAACCCCCATGAAATGCTAAAATTGGATGCAAATCAAGACCTACATTTTGTCGGCATGTACTAAAAACAGTTTTTAATACATATATTTAGATTATTTAATCACTTTCCACTCACTTTTCTTATTTTGGCCTAACTTCAAAAAGAGTAAAACATACCATCATTGCGATGCTTCCACACCATCGCAGGATGTTAATGTCAAACGTCAGAGTCCGTGGTGATATATACAATTGATGATCCCTCCAGCCTTGATGTTCAAGCTACCACTTCCCAGATAGACCAGGAGCCGTACGGACTTTTTAATACGCCCCACAAACAAGCTAGAAAAACAGAACCTCTGCCCTTCCAGCAAACCAACAGAAGAATTAAAGAAAGCCATTCTGTTTTTCCGTAAAGGCCCGGTTTGCGTTCCCATTTCAGTAACACAAGTTCTAAGTGTGGAGGAAGGGTGGCTTGCGGGAAGGCAAATCTGTCAACTATTCATTTCTGTTTGGAAAATGAGAGGTGATTAAAACTGGATGTCGACAAAGGCATTTACACCATTGAAATTCGAGGCAAACTTGTGGATCTTGCATTGGTGCCTGTGCTTCCTAATCACATTTCCACCGTTGGTGAATTGTGCGAACTTTGAAAAGCGTGAAGGGACTGAAGTTATGCAGGGAGTAAAAGGCAGAAAACAACAAACCTCACTTGGCTAATCAATTCGTTGAAATGCCAAAATTTCGTGCAAATTGTAGCCTTATTCCAAATGGAAACAAAACTTGATGTCGTTGCTGTTTCCTACCTTGGAAATCTATGCTCACCAGCAAAGATACAAAGAAATGCAAGCAATTTAAAGTAGTTAAAGATGTCGCGATCACACCTCATAAAGTATGCCAGGGAGCAAAATTACAAAACTGTCTTGCTCAAGAGGAAGTTGGCATGAGTAAGAAAAAAACTTAGGGCAGTTTTAAAACCTGGACACGTACTTGGGGGCTCTGACACCAGCTTCTTTGCTGGAATTGTTAAGGAAGGAATGTTGAACTTGAGCAAAGACCCTCCTTTGAAGGTAATGCTAGAAGAGCAGTTGAAAGCTTCAAAGAGTAAACCAAATGACAAAGGCATGGATTGGCATCCAAATATAATTAAGTGGGCAGCCTTTATTAAGCATAAATCCACTGCAGCTTATATTGCAATAACCGAATTAGGTTTTCTAAAGTTCCCTTCTGCTACTTCTATTGTTAGGTAGTATGTGAATTTTAGCCATGATCCGGGGTTTCATAATGATGTCATTGATGACATGTGCTATCACGCAAATTTAGACAAAATTCCAGCACACCAAAAGTTTGTCGGTTTAGTATCATTTTTGATTTTGTGATTGGGTTGCACTGCAAAAAATCTTCAGCTGTGAAAAATTCAATGCTGGAGAACAATGTTTACACAAGAACAGCTGCTAAATGTTTTAAATGTTTTATGTCCAGAAAGCTCAGTAACGCCCACAACTGCCCAGAAAGTTGCAAATTTATTACTTTCAAAATTCTACATGTAGCCTACAATGTACAATTTTTGTCTACAGTTCAATCCTTTTGTGAACTGATCCCATTTTTGATCAAGAAAGGAGCGGAATACGTATTGTCTTCGCACTTCAATCAGGACTGTTTGGAGCAAGAATTCAGTCGTCAAAGAAGTGTGGGTGGCACCAACGAAAACCTAGATTTGAACCATTTCGGCACCCATTCCAGAAAGATTAATTCGACACGGAAATATACAAGTGACATCCGTACAGGACATACGGTAATAATGCTGATAGGTTGATTAAGGATACGCCAATAAGGAGTACGATTTCTTAGGCATGTTTTTATAAGTGTGGATTGTCATTTGCTTCGGATTAGCTGTTACCATGTGCCTGCGTATTTGAAATATAGCTGTGTTAAATACATCTGTGAAACCTTGTATTGTTGATATTTGCTAGTGAAGTTTTAAATCGTCTGACGCTTGGTTAAAGATTATCAGGTCTGGTTAGGGCTTCACTAATTTTGAATTAAATCGCCATGCAGTACACGTTTAAGAGTACATACACCAAGTGTTAATGTTCATAAAAATACAACATTTCCTTTAAGCATTTGCTGTAGTTTTATTTTCATTTATAACTAGGGTGGTATAAGTAGCTATTAAATCATGACCCAGTGCTCTAAAAGATGCAGTTGGACATGTTTTATCATTATCCGTAGGCTCTATACACTAAACAATTTTGTAAATAAAAGCTTTGTTTGTTGCAGCTACCTGTGGAATAAAGACACTATAATGGAAGTTATCTGCCTGAATTGCCCAAATTGTAGACGTATACAGATGTTGACGAGACCAAGTTTTGTTAACATTAAGGGGCGATTCTACTCAAAACAAAATAAAAATCTGTTTTCAGTGGCATAAGAGAATTGTGACTTGGTGTATCAACCTGGGGCATAAAATCATACTAGAAAATAAAATTTGGTTGTCGTGCCATGCCCCTTTATTACGAATCGAAGTTATTTTTTAGTAGTTCATTGGGAAATCGACTGTACTTCCCATAATTCATTTACAGAAAATCTTGAAACACTTACGTTTCATGCAATATGTCAAGCAACAGGATAAGACCAATATATTTCATATGGGGCCAGCCAAATTTATAAATTTACATAATATCTACGCATTACAATATTAAATTTGATAATATTTTACTTTATTAATTTTTACTTAACCTTGCTCATGCCTCACCCCCACTCAAATGGTGTTATCGTTTGGTGGGCTGTGCCCCACCCCTCCAAAAAAATAATCAAGCCAAAAGGAGTAATACTTTAGAAACAGTTGATTTCCAACGTTAGCATATAACACGTAAAGGTATTGAGAAAACGGCTTGCAAAGAGAAAAGTTTTTGTTTTATGCAGAGTTTGTATACGTTTTTACTTTCACACTGTCTTAATAAAAATAAAATAACTGTCTTTCACAAACAATATCTTGGATTTTGGTAGGGAACAAACACGTCACAAATAACAAATATGACAATTAAAAAAAATTAATATTTTGGCCAAATTTTCCATTTTTTAGAAGCACGTCTCTCCTTAAATTTGTACAACTGGTGTTTGTTCCTGTGCGAGAATTGTAATTACTGAATGCAACATTGTAAACTTAGTGGTGGATAGGAGATGACCAAGTTTACTTTCCAAGTTAGAAATAAAACTGAACAGTTATGCCAAGACATCACTGTTGGAAGACTTAAGCTGCTTCCTTAATTCCAATTTTTTAGAAACTGGTTTTACTTTTGATTGTGTAACAGCAACAGCTTTGGCAGTTGTCTTAGCCTTACACTCTATGGCTTCCTTTCGACGCTTTGCACTGTACATCTCCTTAGCCTGGAGTTCCATCACAAGCCCTCGATTTATTAAAAATTTCTGTACGGCAAACTCAAAAATTGATTTATTTGGTGTTTTGGAAATTGTGACCCACAAGTTTATTATTTCGGCATCAGTCATGATAGTGTCTGTGGCTAAGTGCTTCCTACCTTTACAAGAAATACTACTGTAAAATGGTTCGGCCAAATGATCCATCTGCAAACCACCAAGTGATATTGCTGCGATAAAAATTTCACTGGGTTCTGAAGCTGTATATTTAATGGTTAGTGCCTTGAATGCAGAAAAGGAATTCTGTATCTCCTTTCTCTATTTGTTTTAGTACCTTGCGAAGTACAGCTCCTGCAACAAGACGTAATGCCAGTTCCTCTACATCTGATCTGTGCAGCACATTTACAGCACTAGGTCACGGGTTGTTTGAAGCTAATTGACCTGGGGGTAGGAATTGAGGCTTAATGGCGCGTCGACAGCTTGGTTATTAGCACAAACCTCAGTCACAGTGCAGCGGTCTGGGTTGCCACCGCACCACACATTACACAGCTATAATACAAACCCCTAATCTATATCTTGTCATACATCTGTACCTCCTGCAAATTGAAAAACACTGGACAGGAAGACAGACTTATCGCCTAACTGATGTGCAGCTAATTGATCTGGAACTTGAACCGATTTCGTTGGCAACAGTTGTTCAATCCCAGGTTCAACTAGCTCAAACAAATTAGGGGCAAAACAGTGAACAACAACATTGCTCGAGAAAGGGAGTGCCTCAACTGGACGGAAGCGTCAAATATTGTGGCTTTGCAGACTTTTTCAAATTCCTTATGAAGTCGCAATGTGAGCATCAATGAAAAATATTTCTTTCAAGTTTTTCAGTTCTTCAAGTTTGTGTTCTAAAAGAGCTTGAAGGTCATCTACAGCCTCTTACTGCAAAGATTTTTTCAGTAAGGCACATGTTTTTGTGACCTATGAACTTCCATGGCAGTGTGATACTCTCTTTAATGCTTCTTCGGCACACCTATGACATGTTGTTCGATCCAGTTTATAGTTAGGTTCCAGTAGTAAGGTAAGTAGGTTATCACACATTTCACTTAAGTGCAAAGTTATCTCTAAGCCTTATCTTAACTTGGTTGGTGTGACCTCTAAATTTTCACACTTTAAATAAAATTCTAATTACACCAAATTTACCTGCGATTTTTTTCGTTACTCTCCGCTTTACTGTAGGTTTAAGTTTGATTGGGGAGAGATCAGTTTTAAACGGTGCTAGGCAGAAATTGTACAAAAAATTATCAACGACACCATCATAACCACGCAACTCGTGGGGAACCACAAATTACATCTATCGCATTGCACCCAATCAAGCTTCATTCCTACGATGAGAAGGTTCTTCGAATACTACCCAAGAAAATGCAGGTTGTAGTAGGTAAGGTATGCCAGATAGACATCTCTACACATGATGAAATTAGTGTAGAAAAAATTACTAAATCATGAGTGTTGAATCTTTTTGTGGCACTGGCGTACGCAAATTTCCAAAAAAAGAACATGTGGGGGGAAAACATTTGAGGAAAAAAAGCAAAATAGCAAAAGTTGTGGAAGACAATTTTTTCGCTATGTTTGCCCCGATTTTTTGTTTTCGGAACCTTGCAGATGTTCTCCGACGAAAATCTTGGTACTCCCCAACAGCCACAGGAGTTCAAAAAAATAAGGGTAGTTGGGAGCCTTATTCTGTGGCACTGTTTTCGTATAGTGGCACCCTGAAGAGTGATTCCTAAACGGAATATTTGACCGCATGGCCCTAACTGTCGTCACATTGTGCGTCAATTGGGCGATAAGTCTGTCCTCCTGTCCGGTGTTTTTCAATTTTTGCAGGAGGTACAGATGTATGACAAGATTTAGGTTAGGGGTTTGAATAATATCTCTGTAATGTGTGGTGCAGTGGCAACCCGGACCACTGCACTGTGACTGAGGTTGGCGCTAATGACCAAGCTGTCGACGCGCCATTAAGCCTCATCCCCCCCCTAACTGTCGTAATGCTATTTCCAAGTGGTGTCGCAGGGTTTTCAAGAGTACTTTATTTGTCATTCTCGTAAAAAAGTCAATCACCTGAGCAAGTATTATGCAAGAACATTTTGTATCGTGTACCCGTTTTTACCATATTCTTGCCCAAATATAATCTTACTTCGTAACAACAAGGAACCAACCCACACTTTTCTCATTTTCTGTAAAATGAGTTTAAAAACAAGTTACATTAATAAATTTCCATCAATCTGTGTGTTATTTTAAAGCCTTGTATGATAAGATACAGTTTCTGCGTATCTAGCAACAAAACATTGTCACAAATATTTTAAAAATTTTAACCAATAATGATAAAAAATGTGGCTTGGTTCCTTATGGCAAAAATCAAACTTTGAGGTCACGAATTGACCAACAAAGAACCAGACGTAGAAAAAACATATATTTATGATTATATTTATATTGATGGTTGTATTAACTATCCGAAACCAATAACCAAGAGAATCTTATTCAAATGGATCATCTTCCAGACCAAATCTGGATTCCCATTGAATCCAACAATTTCATCAACAATGTCGGAATACTCCGTCAAGCCATTGTAAAAGCTATTAGCATCTGTATTGTTCAGAAGAAATCTATGCCCCGAAACCAAAATCTTAAGTGTATTGTCTTCAAGGACGGATGAGTCTAGAATTTCGTTCATAATCAAGACGATTTTGATGTTGCAGTTCTTACTGCCGTAAGAATCAGATCAAAAGATTAAGGTTTTTACGTATATGATTTTCTGCATATTTTTTTTTTTAAATCAAGTGCCAACTTCTTGGGCACCCATGCCGGCAGTGCCCTCAACCCAAATGTAACAATAACCCTTTTGTGTTTCCCTTTAGTACACCACTGTTACACACCTACAGTTGATATTTATAGAATACTATGCTCGTGTGTAACGTAAGGAGTGGTAATGTTTTTTTGTAGATCGAATGTAAGAGTTCTACGCTCTCACATTGTGCAGCAATTTTCATATTACTGTATTTTTGAGTAGTTTCTGAGCTGCTTCTGACAAGTTAAAGCTGCACTTTATGCCCATTTCCTACCTTAGCTTTTCTTTGGATCAGATTGCAGATCGTCCTAACAGCTTGCCACCACAAAAATTACATGTGTCCTTTTTATTAATGTCTTGAATTTTAAATTAATTCCGAATAAAAAGACATTTTTTGGGTGGAAAGAATAACACAGTTTACTGTGTTTTGCTCTGTATACAGTTCGTGTATTTTCTTAAGCGTTAGGCTACTGTCCAAAGATTTACTATCACTATCTTTCTTACAATAATATATTTAGGAAATGTATTGATAGTATTGACTATATTTTTGTGGTTTTAGGATTAAATGGAGCCCGTGCAGTAAGGCTGTAGGCCTCAGAACTATAACTTGCCACCACGTGCTTACTTGACACCATTCTTGACTTGGTTCTGTAATTACGTAATTTCGTGGAGAGTCACGTAGAATTTCGCAATAGGGAACCAAACCACAAACTTGTGTGGCTTGGTTCTGTATTGCAAAATTCTGTGGCTTGGATCTGTGTTGCAAAATCTGAAGTCACCACTTTTGAAATGTTAGTTGGTTCCAACCCCGCCAGATGGCAGCACATCTTAGACGGGGGTTGGATATTTTTTGCTTAATTCAGTGATAATTTTGGTGTTAGAAACGAGTGCTCACTGCGATTTTATGGAAATGTGGGTTGGTTCCTTGTTGCATAACACCGTCCATATAATCTTCCTTCGTAACCTCTGGTTTACAGTGATTTGTGAGTCTTTCAAACAAAGCATACATGTAGAATCGCTTAGAGAAATCCCTTTTGAAGAGGTGCATCCACAATAATCCACTCCCTGGCCAATACCCCCGTAGGAATATTTGAGTGGACGGATGAAACCTGTTACAGTGGTCAGGCACATTATAGTAGATTTAAAAAAACAGAAGTAGACATCTGAGAAACTTCATCCGAACTTTCCAGCCGCCATTTTCCAATATGGCCATTTTTTCGATGAAATTCAACATACCGTTATGCTTTCAACTGTGTTATCGGATTCCAAAAGAGTTGTATCGGCTTCTGGATGATTAAAACATGTTTGTAATTAAGCCACCTTTACAATGCTACTAAACGTATTCAATATGTCAGCCGGAAGTGATTTAGAAAAATAAGGTGTATGCAAATCAATACAAAAATGTACAGTGCTACTTAGACCAGACCAATTGTTTTTATATTTATTCTAAAAAATTTGAAAACACTTACAGAGGTTAGCAGTAAGTGCTTTTCGAAACAATTAAACAATATGGAAAGAATAGCTCCCGACCTTTCAGAAAATCCTAAGCATGTCCATTTCCGGCTATTAGAGGGGTCGCAAGAGCACTTTGAATTTGAAAATCGGCATACGCTTTCATCGCTACGCCATACGTCTTCACCGTTAAATGGGTGTAGGATGGTCCCAATCTAAGTTAAACGATTTCGGTTAGCGTTGATGGAAAGTATAGCTCCACACCTTTCAGAAAAGTCTAAGCATGTCCTTTTCGGGCTATTAGAGGGGTTGCAAGAGCACTTTGAATTCGAAAATCATCTTACGCTTTCGCCACTATACCATTACTTTTCACCTTTAACTGTCGTAAGGCCGATCCGTATACAAGTTAAACTATTTTTGTTAGGATTGATGGAAAGAATAGATCAGCACCTTTCAGAAATTTTTAATCACGTTCATTTGAGCTATTGGAGGGGTCGCAAAAGCACTTTGAATTCGAAAATCACTTTGAATTCGAAAATCACCTTGAATTCGAAAATCACCTTGCGCTTTTCCAATACCCCATTCCATTTCACCTTTAGGTGGGTGTAGGACGGTCCCTATCTAAGTTAAATGATTTATATTAGGATTGACGGAAAGGATAGATCCCCAGCTTTCTGAAAATCCTAACCAAGTCTCTTTGGGGCTATTAAAGGGGTCGTAAGAGCTCTTTCAATTCGAAAATCACCATACACTTTTGCCGCTATGCCATCACCTCTTCACCTTTAAATGGGCGTAGGACGGTACCTTTTTAAGTTACAGTAACTGTTGCGGTTGATGAGCGATTTGATCCCCACCTTTCATAAAATCCTCAGCATGTCCAATTCTGGCTATTAAAGGGCTCGCAAGAACACAAAAATCACTATAACAACCAATTGAAAAAGTGATCGTTTTCGCTAATTAAGGGTGATACGCTTCAAATACAATTTTAGGGTTGAAACTGAAAGGCTACATTTATGTAAAAGATGTAAAAGTCCAGTATTGTGTTGACGGTTAAGGAGTTACTCCCCCCCACCTCTGAAAACGGTTTTTTGGCTGTAATTCCGTAACCGTCAACAAATCAAAAGCATAATGTGACACAAAAACGTTCAGTACATTATTCTGGACACAATTCAGGACTTTTATATCTTTTACGTGAAAGCAACCTTTAAACCCCAAAATCGTATTTAAAGTATATCACCCTTAATTCGGGCGAACGATCCTTTTTTCAATAGGTAGTTGTAGTGATTTTCGTTTTCAGAGAGCTCTTGTGGCCTCTAATAGCCCTAATTGAACATGCTTAGGGTTTTCGGAAAGTTGGGAATTGATTCTTTCCATTAATCGTAACCGAAATTGTTTAAGTTAAAAAGGAACTGTCCTACACCCATACGCTTTTTGGCAAGCCTCGTGGGATGGACAGGACGGCAATAAATTACGAGCTATTAAAGGCACTGTTGAGGAATGGCACTCGGCGTGTCGCCGCAGTCGCCGTGAGGAGGTGGTGTTGGCCCGTTTGCGCATTGGTCACACTCCACTTACTCACTGTTTCCTTTTGCGGGGGGTTGACCCTCCTGAATGTTATTGGTGTCGGCGGCCACTTACGGTCCGGCACTTCCTTGTTGATTGTTGCCATCTTGATGGTTTTCGTCGTCGTTTCCATCTTCCGCATGACATTGTGCGTCAACTGAGCGATAAGTCTGTTCTCCTGTCCGGTGTTTTTCAATTTTTGCAGGAGGTACAGATGTATGACAAGATTTAGATTAGGGGTTTGAATAATATCTCTGTAATGTGTGGTGCAGTGGCAACCTGGACCACTGCACTGTGACTGAGGTTGGCGCTAATGACCAAGCTGTCGACGCGCCATTAAGCCTCATCTCAGCGTACACCCATTTAAAGGTGAAGAGGTAATGGCATAGCGGCAAAAGCGTATGGTGATTTTCGAATTCAAAGTGCTCTTGGGAGCCCTCTAATAGCCAAAAATATACATGCTTAGGATCTTCAGAAAGCTCAGGATCTATTCTTTTCATGAATCATAATCTAAATAATTTAACTTAGATAGGGACCGTCGTACGCCCATGTAAAGGTGAAATGTAATGCCGTAGTGGAAAAGCGCAAGGTGATTTTCGAATTCAACGTGCACTTGTGACCCCTCTAATAGTTCAAAATGGACATGATTAAGATTTTCTGAAATGCGGGGATCTATTCATTCCACCAACCCTAAGCGAAATTGTTTAACTTAGATGGGGAACGTCCTATGCCCATTTAAAAATGAAGAGGTAATGGCGTAGCTGCGAAAGCGTGTGGTGATTTTCGAATTCGATGTGCTTTTGCGATCCCTCTTAAAGCCCGAAATGGACATGCTTAGAATTTTCTGAAAGGTGGGGATCTATACTTTTCATCAATCCTAACCTAAATCGTCTTAGATGCGGAATGTCCTAAGCCCGTTAAGAGGTGAAGAAGTAATGGTATAGCGGAAAAAGTATATGGTGATTTTCGAATTCGTTGTGCTCTTGCGAACCCTCTAATAGCCCGAAATGGACATGATTAGTATTTTCTGAAAAGTGGGAATCTATTATTTCCATCAACCCCATCCGAAAAAGTCTGACCTAGATACGGACAGTCCCAAGCACATTTAAAGGTGTAGAAATAATGGTATAGTGGCGATAGGGCATGGTGATTTTCGAATTCAAAGTGCTCTTGCGACCCCCTCTAATGGCCCGAAATGGACATGCTTAAGATTTGCTGAAAGCTGGGGATCTACTCTTTCCATTAATTCTAATCGAACTCGTTTAATTTAGATAGGGACCGTCCTACACCCACGTAATGGTGAAAGGTAATGCCGCAGTGGCAAAAACGCAAGGTGATTTTCGAATTCGAAGTGCTCTTGCAACCCCTCTAATAGCCCGAAATGGACATGCTTAAGATTTTCTGAAAGGTGTGGACCTATTCTTTCCATCAATTCTAACCGAAAACGTTTAACTTAGATATTGGGACCATCCTACGCCCATTTAAAGGTGAAGAGGTATGGCGTAGCGGTGAAAGCGTATGCTGATTTTCGAATTTAAAGTGCTCTTGCTACCCCTCTAATAGCCCGAAATGGACATACTTAGGATTTTCAGAAAGGTGTGGATCTATTCTTTCCATCAACCCTAACCGAAATCGTCTAACTTAGGTTGGGACCATCCTACGCCCATTTAAAGGTGAAGAGGTATGGCATAGCGATGAAAGTGTATATGCTGATTTTCGAATTTGAAGTGCTCTTGCGACCCCTATAATAGCCCGAAATGGACATGCTTAGGATTTTCTGAAAGGTGGGAAGCTATTCTTTCCATATTGTTTAATTGTTTCGAAAAGCACTAACTGCTAACCTCTGTAAGTGTTTTCAAATTTTTTAGAATAAATATAAAAAACAATTGTTGTGGTCTAAGTAGCACTGTACGTTTTTGTATTGATTTGCATACACCCTATTTTTCTAAATCACTTCCGGCTGACATATTGACATACGTTTAGTAGAATTGTAAAGGTGGCTTAATTACAAACGAGTTTTAATCATCCAGAAGCCGATACAACTATTTCGGAATCCGATAATACAGTTGAAAGCATAACGGTATGTTGAATTTCATCAAAAAAACGGTAATATTGGAAAATGGCGGCTGGAAAATTCCGATGAAGTTTCTCAGATGTCTACCTCTGCTTTTTTAAATCTACTATAATATGCCTGACCACTGTAACAGGTTTCATCCGCCCACTCAAAAATTCCTATAGGGGTATAGGCCAGGGACAGGACTACAAGGTGGTTATTGGTGGGGAACAATGCTGTATGTCAGGATTTTCAAATGGAAGGGAAAATTCAAAGATATTTCCGTAAGGGCGTTACTTAGCCAACTTTTAGGCCATGGTGTTATTTTCTCAAATCCTCCCTCAAATAAATTAAGGTTCCCAAAAGCACACAATGTCAATATTTAAAAATTAAATAAACGTGGCTCAGGAAAGAGATATTTTAAGAGGATGACTAATAAGTAGGATAGCTTTTTCCGTTTGAAAATCCAGAAATACAGCATTTAGAAGTCATAAAAAATGCCACAAAAAGATACTATGCAAATTAGTATTTGTGTTTTGCTACCAGGAATGAACTTACGATTATAGGAATAACCATACGATTCTTGATTTTAAAACGATTGTGAATAGTGGGTAGCGAATTCGTTAAAAAACGCATGAGTGGTTGTGATGAACTAATTTAGAAAATTCGTGAATAATGAAATCGAACAAGCCCAAAAAATGTACAAATATTTAACCTATTTTTTTTTTTGCCGTTTGGCGCAAAGTGAGCATAGCCACTCCACGTTGCAACTGGCTTCTCTTCATTAGGAACATGTTGTGTCAATTACTTTCAGAAAGGAAATATAAGACCAAACATGGGCTACAAAACCATAGGACGTTTTGCCCTATTTGTCACAGGTTGATAAGAGTTGCAAGACGGCCCCGAGTTTTGGAGCAGCAGTCTGGGAGGAGCGGTTGTACAAGGAATGTTGGTATTGGGTCGTTGGTGTGAACTACACTCCTTTAGACTTGAGGAATTTCCAGCAACGTTGCGCACACCCATGTGCAGGGAATGGCTGCGCTTCAAGATCCGAGTGACCATGATGTCGACACTTAGAAGACTCATGAACTGTCTATATTTTTAACTTATAAGGTTGCACCCCGTGTATTGTCAGAGTACAATAAATACATAAAGTAATTAAATAAACTTTAATCCCTAAACCCTCCTGAAAATTGTCAGCAGCACCTTAGCAATGGCGGTACACTGTTCATTCTCACCCTTTCCTGATAGCCTATGTAAACTTCAACTACTACCCAAAATCACGTTCATTGTGGACGCATGATCCTTACTTATCACCTTACTCACAGCCTCTTTTTTTCTCACAATTTCAACTCTATCCGTGGTCATCCTTTTCGAATTTGTGGTTCCTTATTGATAAGATTGTCCATTCCCATTACTGTTGCTTGTGCTCCGTCACTTAATGCATTCAAATCAATTTTGACCCCCTTGCCTGTTAATTGTTGCTGTGAGTATAGATGGGTATGAGCTTCGTGCACCGTTTTTTTTATTTCTTTTTTTTTCTGTTTCATACTAACATAAAGGGAAAAAATCAAACACGTGAAAGAATATCAGTCAATCTACCAGGCAATCCGATATTGCGTTTAGGGTTCAACTCGCACATTCCGGGACTATGCATTGGTGAAGGGTGGCTCAAAAGAAGATATACTTTTACAGCTGAAAAAAAAACTAGACGGCACTTATGAATGTTGTTTGTGTCCTAAAAAAAAGATATCCTGCACGAGAAAGGACAAAGTGTTACATCGTATTGAAACTAACCACATGAAAAAAGCAGTGAAATGTGACGAATATACCTGCCTACCATGCTTTATGAGTTGTCCAAACATTGACGAAAACACTCGAGCACGTTGCCACTGCCCATCTAACATCATAGCGGGGAAAGCGATGAACATGAGCATTGACATGATTGGGAAGATCTGTGCACGCATCCACACCGCTGCTCCATCTGTGGCCCCAGCACACAACGAAGGCCGAGTGAGGTAGGTTCACATTCGGTTCACGTTTGCTCTTTGTGTTTGTATTTTCATTCGTCTCTTTACACGTAAGATGTTGGTATTTCTTTTACTGCTGTAGCCAATCTATTGAATGCACTCAGATAGAAGGTTTATGCAAAGAGAATGAGGACCGACGCTGCGTCAGTAACAACGATTTAAAACTTAAACTGGGGCAAGGCTCCACAGAAAAGAAAATTTGATAAAAAAAAAATTAAAACAAAAAGAAAGGGAAATGGAAAGTTTGAATAA
>JAHWFP010134140.1:1122-15415 GCA_023313725.1 Lithobius niger | reverse complement strand
CAACTCGTCCTCGAGTCTCGCTGCCATTCCGACTTGGTCAGCACGGTGAAGTTGGTTGGGAAAAACAGGTGTGTCTTCATTAGGAATTGAAGTTTCCTTGGGGACGCCCTGGCTCGTACAGCGGGAGACTTGAACCTAGCCCTCCACCTGGTTACAAAGTCTGCTATAAAAACAGGTAATGTACATTTTCGTCGGCTATAAAAAGACTAAAATTGCAGGACCCAAACCTGCTTAATTTTAGTTTTTATGCCTACCCGAAAATATACGTTACCTAAATTCCTGCCCAAGCCTCCCCTCCATGAGCTAGGTTGTGGAAAAATGATGCCGACAAGACGCTGCGCTGGAGCTTTATAAAAGTTGGCCCAAGCCTGCGCGTGCGCAGTAGGGTGGAGTGCTTTCTATGGTAGAAAAAACTTTTTTTTTATTTCGAATCGGCTAGGTGCGGAAAAGTTGCGTTTTGGCCTCCTTATTACTCTCCCAAAAGCAAAAAATTCTAAAAAAATTTTCAGAGGTGCCCCAAGGGGTCCAAAGTTTGTAAATTCTATGAAAATTTGACGTTTTTCTCGAAATTTTCTGTACGTCACCACATTTGAATTTAAAATCGGCGATGCGGCCATAAGATGCCTTATAGCATCAATTTTGCACGCAAAAAAAATTGTTGACCTTGCACTAGATTAAGAGGTGCCCCAAGAATCACCAAAAATGGGAATTTTACACAATATAAAACAGATTGAACTCGCACATGCCCCATTGCCACAAAACCTCAAAAACGCCTACCAATATATCTTTGGTGTTGCTTCTGTATTTGTGAGTGTGAATCTGGGGCTGCTGGCCTTGTAGCCAGGATTTCAGCAGAATCGAGCACCTGCAAAAATGTTGGGCACGATATCCTATTGGGAGGTACTATTTTGTCTAGTTTTTTTTTGTTTTCCACTATTGTGTCTGATCTGCAATATGTTTAAAGGTTTTTTGATTTGTTTTAAATTGAATGCTGAGCTGAACATAACTGAAAACAGTGAGTGAACAGAAATACCGACTAACAGTAACTATGGTGGGGAAAATGTCAGTCAAACCCAAAACAAGACAAGTGAGCAAATGTCCTGTTTTTGGTGCTCCAGCAAAATTGCCTGAAACAGTATTGCCAGTAAATGCTGACATCATGAAGTATTTTCTGCATATTCATGGGGAAATGAAGCAAGGTAAACCTGCCGCCAAGGATCCTACAGGATGTGTTGCTTGTGGAATTGATTGTTTATGGCGCAAAGTTTCTATACCAATTATTTCCCATATAGTTTGGTGGAGGAGATAAAGTTGTACCACAGCAATTACTGTAATTTACTGAAGCCCAAATATTTCTAAATATTTAGCAAAGCTTCAAGACTTCTTCAAAGAGGCTATTGCAGCAGCACAACGATCAGATAGACTGTATCTGTCACACTCTTTGGCTAGATTTGGAAGTTCTGTACGCATCCAGGAAGCCGAAGGAAATTCCATTGTTACTACAATATCATTTATTTCAGATGGGATTGGGAACTCTGAAGCTGAGGACGATGCTGTAATCAGAACAGGATCAGCTCCAATTTCACATGTATAATCTGCATCACAATTCGACTCAGACTCAGTATCATCCAACATATCAATATCATATTCATAAAGGTTAGGTTTAGAGTTAGATGGTCCCAGAACAGTTGCAAGTAGCTTTGGCAAACGTTCTGTTTTTTTTTCTTCTTTTTGTTGTTTCATATCTTGACGTTTCTTGGTTGTATTTGCATCAATTCTGCCAGTCATCATATTACTGATGCGTCTTTGGTCGAGTAAAAATACCCTTTCATTGTTTGGCACTTTCTTTGCTTTCTCACATTGGCACAAGGACATGTCTACACACTTGCACGCAGAAATATCTAACAATTGAGACTACACCTCCTTGAAGAAGTCTTGAAGCTTTGGTAAATATTTAGAATCATTTTGCATACCCTCGTAGGAATTCAGTAAATTACCGTACTTGATGTGGTACTACTTTATCTTCTGCACTAAACTTTTATGGGAAATAATTGGTAAAGAAGCTTTGCGCCATAAACACTTAATTCCACACGCAACACATTCCACAACATCACCAAACTGTAGGATCCTTGGCGGCATGTTTACCTTGCTTCATTTCCCCACGAATATACTGAAAATACTGTATGATGTGAGCGTTTGTTGGAAGCACTGTTTCAGGCATTTTTACTGGAGCACCAAAAACAGGACATTTGCTCACTTGTCTTGTTTTGGGTTTGACTGACATTTTTCCCGCCATAATTATTAGTTAATGTATTTCTGCTCACTCACTGTTTTCTGTTATGTTCAGCTCAGCATTCAATCTAAAACAAACAAACAAAAAACCTTCAAACGTGTTGTAGATCAGACACAATAGTGGAAAACAAACGAAAACTAGACAAAATAGTACCTTCCAATAGGATTTCGCACCCAACACTTTTGAAGGTCCTCTATTTTGCTGGAAACCGGGCTACAAGGCCAGCGGCCCCAGATTCACACTCACAAACGCAGAAGCAACACCAAAGATAGGTTGGTATGCGTTTTTGCCGTCTTGTGGTAATGGGGCATGAGCGAGTTCATCGTCTTTACATTGTGTAATATTCCCATTTTTGTTGATTCTTGGGGTTCCTTGGGGCACCTCTTAATCTAGTGCAAGGTCAACAATTTTTTTTGCGTGCAAAATTGATGCTATAAGGCATCTTATGGCCGCATCGCCGATTTTAAATTCAAATGTGGTGACGTACAGAATATTTCGAGAAAAACGTCAAATTTTCATAGAATTTACAAACTTTGGACCCCTTGGGGCACCTCTGGAAATTTTTTTAGAATTTTTTGCTTTTGGGAGAGTGATAAGGAGGCCAAAAGGCAACTTTTCCGCACCTAGCCGATTCGAAATAAAAAAAAAGTGTTTTTCACTCCACCCTACTGCACGTACGAAATAAACGAAAGTAAGATGGGCAAGTAGAGCTTGAAAGCTGAATGGAAAGCGGGGTTCTGCCAAAGTGGTGAGGGCAAACCTGGAGAAAAAATGCAAGAACCACAAATGCGCTTGGTACAAGAGACACCGCCCGTCCTCGTGACCGAAAAGAGCGTGACACAAAAGGACGATATTCAGAATTTGCTTGAGACTTACCTGCTGCTTTGTTGATCTTGCTGTGTGACGTCGCCGGAAGGTGTTAGCACTTGGGCGCCGAAGGCACGACATTTCGGGGAATGGTAGCTGTTGACAAGCTTTGAGTTTGGAAGCAGCATTGCCGTGACCTTACTTGGGAGTCTCGGCTCTTGTGCTATAGATCCTTGGGCGGGCCTTTGATCCTTTAGCTTCGGCCTTAGAGGTTGGGTGTGTTGTTCAAGGACCGTCGGCGAATGCATTTAAGAGACTGGTCTTGTATTGTGGATGAGCACTGACGCCTTGTCTGGGCCTACCGTAATCTTGCTCTGTCGGTCTTTAATTGTCCCGTGATTCTTTGGATGATTCGGGCACACTGGCTGTGTGGTGGGTACGCAAGGCTAGCATCCTAGGCATAGCTGATGAGCTTAGAAATGGCGTGGGACTGGACTCACTTGCGTAGTAGTCTGGCTGCCCCTCTTTTGCTCAGAACTGGTTCGAGATGACGTTGGCTGCAGGCCTGAGAGTCTGGTGAGTCCTGCAGAAAGAGTTAGCGGCTTGGCCCTACCGTAAGCTTGCTCCGTCGGTCTTAGGGCCATGGACGGGTATGCAAGGGTTAGTGTCCTATCCTTCTTCGGGGGGGGGGGGAGAAGAGGTGAATTCGGGAATAGGAAGGATTATGGCTGTTGGGAGTTGTCTGATGGGGGGGATTTTGGAGAGACGGCCCGGGTTCGGAAGAAGGGGGATTAAGTTAAACAAGTTAAACACAATGACGTTTTATAATCTACTCCAATACTCAACGCAACTCATAAAGGTTTTTCCCCAATAACAACGTGACATTTATTACAATTGAAATACATCTACGGCACATGATTGCTCAAGAGCTAAGACGGGCGTTAAAGGTTGGTATCATTATGAAAGAGGAATCAAGCAAGGTTTAATAGAACTGTTTAGGTATAAAGCAATGGTTCTTCTACGGAACTGTAGCTGTTTTCAGAAGGACGAACTTCGACAGAATTCAAAATGTTGCACCCCCTGGATTCCTTCCTAACAACTGGAAGAAACGAGCAAAGATTAGAATCTTGATGCACTAAGCCTTAATCAATCAACCTAGGCACCTTTACTCCTCTTCTTAGATTAGACAGCACTACACTATTTTATAGTTCTATTCGAACAATTTACACATTTTGCATCATTCCTCTCAAGCGTGGACTCGGTAATTAACCCTACTTTATGACGAAGCACCAAATCGCAAAAGGCAAGGCACGGATAACACATAAAGCAAGTTCGTATTACCTTTAACAGGCTGGTTACATCTGGCTCGAAGTCTACGGAAACTAGCGTAGGAAGATTAGCCTTCCAGAAGCGACAGAGAAGAAGGATGGCAAACTTTTTATCGGGACCAAACACCATACGAGATCCTCGCACTCCGGGCCATGGGATGACGTCATGGGATTCTTCACACACCTTGGGATGACGTCAAATGTGAAACGTCACGAAGCCTCAATCGTAGTCTGCAAAATTACGCTGATGCGTGCAGTGAAGCCAAGTCCAGCCCCATGGCGGCCTGGAGGTGGTACGGGACCCAAAGAGTCGGCCCAACGGTTACGTGTCAAGAGCTCACGAAGGAAGATGGCGGTCGTTTTTATACTCAAGAAGAGATTTGCATAAAAGTTAAAAGATTAGATCTTTAGAGTAAATATTATAGATCTATTAATGTTTTTAAGATTTAGATTAATAAAAATATTACAGTCAAAGACCGTAATTAGGGCAAACACTCAACAACTACAATATAAGAATTATTAATAAATTAAATGATGACGTACATGATGACGAGGTCAAACGCACAGCATACATGAAGCAATCGCACCACCAAAGCCGGCATTTCTCCTACCTACTGCAAATCAACCGCAGGTGTGAGCCTAAGAGCAAAACAATTGGCGGCAAGGCCATAGTGACGCACGACAGAAGCCCCCCTCAATTAACCAGAAAGTGTCCCCACTTTCTGCATCGAAAACCAAGAGGAAGGGCCTTAATATGTCGTATTGAAAAAAAAATGTTATAAGTCGTTCAACACTCAAGTTAACCTTAAAGCGAAAATTAAAGATTAATACTTTTAGCCTAAAGCTGTAGCAAAATTTCATCTTGATTAGTTTTCTCCAAATTTAGTCACAAGATACACTTTCATACATTGTTTAAAAAAACTTTACCTTTTAGCTCTTTCTATATCTTTTTTTTTGTTTGGGAATAGCATACAATTTTACCAGACAAGAAAATTTCACCTTGATATCAGCACCATAAATAGTCGTGATATCCACCAACCATTTTTACTGATAAACTTCAGTATTCAAAAAGCGTGAAACAAAAAATCTTCGTAAGCAAAAAATTCAACAGTAAGGACCCAAAACTCACCATCAAACAAATGCCAGAAAAAAAAAGCAAGGTGTTTTTTTATTTTTTTATATTTTGAGCAAAAAGACCGTTACTTAAACTGGCCACAAGCTCGGGAGTGCATTAAGGGAAACCAAAGTGTACACTGACAAACCCTTTTGCCCAGCACTCCAAGAATAAAGTTAGATTCCTGCCAGGCAACAACCACTTTATGATGTGTAAATCACAAGAATGAAGACTTTTAACGATATTAATGACAATTACAAAAAAAATTTGATCCAAATTTCTTACAAGGTTAACACCGTAGATGTGTATACTAGGTAATTAGTTAATTAGGAGGAGAAAATAAATCGAAAAACAAGGATCTCAAAAAAACAATCTTTCCAAAAAATTCTTCTCCAAAAACTGTCCATTAGAAAAGTGCCCAGCAAAAAACTTCTCCTTTACACGACCAGGGAGATCGGGTTTCAATTGCTTATGAACCAGACAAACCCTCACTCCTACGAACACAATCATCCGGGAGGGGGGGGGGGTGACAGTTTAGAAAAATACATTACAATCCAGAGGACTTACAAAACCCCCCAAAAAAATGAAACAGTCAAAAAAATCAAAGAGGGGTATTCACGACCAAATCATAAAACCAAGGGAAAAAAAATTAAGTAACACATATTAAATACGAAAACCATTTATACCATTCAATAAAACCGTGCCCCTAATTGGGCACACAAGCAACGATTGACGAACATTTTTCTCACCTCGAGAACTAGTTAAAATCTTACTCTTAAATCGAGTAAACAAGTAACAATGACGAGCACATATTTTCCACCTCGGAACAAATTTAAGAATCTGGCTGTTGCAGACATAGGGCCTTAGGGCTTCGGGCAGATGACCAGGAGTGGTTAACGCTCGTTAAACCCTTTGAACCCTTTGAACAAATTTAAGAACGTGCCCTCTATTGGGCACACAAGCAACAATTTACTAACATATACAAGTTTCCGCCTCGGAACAAATTAAAAAATGTGCCCTCTGTTGGGCACACAAGTAACTAGATTACAGTTCATACAGCAACTACTAACCGACCAACCATTCGTGAGCGGGAGATGGGGAAAAACCCCATTTAACCAAGGCAGTCTTATCTAATGTAAGCTTTCAGCTGATTCAAATGATAGGTCCCTTTTAGTTTCTTTAACGTAACGAGGTCCTCCAAACGATATGTCAGTGGAGTTACTACATCATATACTACAAATGGACCTTTCCAGCGAGAAGCGAGTTTGGATGTGAAATTTTTTATTTTCGAACTTTTAAAGTGACTTTTGCACAAAACTTCAGACCCGATTTTAAAACTCATAGGCTTACGAGACTCGTCATCTGCCGCCCGATGATTTTCTTGTTGCTCTCTAAGTGCATCTCTGGCTAGAGTTATAGCAGCTTGCAATCTTTTTGACAGTTGAGATGCCCATGCAGTGGCATTATTTTCAAGATCAGCATTTTTGTCCAAATCAAACTGACCTGGAATTATTATGTTTCTGCCATGATGGAGCAGTGCAGGTGGAAACCCTGTTGCAGAGGAGTAAACTGCTCTAATGCCCATTGCGATAAGATGCAGGTCTTGGTCCCACTTTTTCTGATTCACCCCCAATCTCGCCCTCACTAAGGATTTTATTGTCCCAATTAAACGTTCAGAGTGATTAGATTGTGGAGCATAAAATGAAAGAAATCTCTGCTTAATGTTGACAACGCACGAAGTGTCGAGTTTAAGAAAGATTTACCATTATCGCTTAGCAATTTTTTACAGGCTCCGTATCTAGAAAAAAATCTCCTTAACTAACACATTAGCAACGGTGGTTGCTATCGCATCCTTAATTGCAAAAATTTCGGGGAATTTAGTCAAGGTGTCCATCACCACCAACAAGAAACGGTTGTTGTTGCTGCTTCTTGGGAAAGGCCCACTGAGATCTAAACAATAAACGTCACCAGGGAGTTGGGGAACGGGTGCTGCCCCCCATAGCACCTTTACGGCCAGTATGATCGTTTTTGGAGATCTGGCATTTATGACAACGCTTTATGTAGGAAGAAACTTCACGAGCCATGCCATACCAAGTAAAAAACGTTGTAGATACAACACAGTCTTGGTTATCCCATGATGAGCGAGGGCTGGATTGTGATGAGCTCTAGCAATCAAACGTGCCCTTTCTGAGGCAGGAACAACTACCTTAAAACTCCATTCACCTAATTTATCACGAAAACTCCTACCCACAATACCATTCTTAATGGAGGCCCCATACGAAATTCACCTTGCCTTCCTTCCTAGGGAGGTAGACGGGAATTTTGTACCATTTGTCAAGAAAGCATGAACCATTATAACAGCAGAGTCACTAGTTTGAGCTTCTTTCAACATTTTCAGATCATCTTCGCCAAGTAGACCATCAGTTAACAAAAGAGTTTGACGAGATAAACAATCAGCCACAGCATTAGAACTTCCTGGTCTATATTTGATTTCAAAATCAAAACAAGAGAGTCGCAGAGCCCACCGAGATAACCTCCCTGTTGGATCTTTAGCTGTTTTGAGCCATTCGAGGGAGCGATGGTCCGAAATTACTGTGAATTTCTTACTCTCGACGTAAGGGCGAAAGAGCTCTACCGACCAAAGAACGGCCAGCGCCTCGCGTTCCACCGCCGCCATTTTAAGCTCATTATCTCTAAGAGTTCTGCTGGCATAACAAATGACGCGAGGACCGTTAGACCCTTCTTGTAGTAACACAGCCCCTAACGTAAAATTACTACTGTCGCATCTAATGACAAAGGGGATGTCAAAATCTGGTTGAGCTAAAATTGGGGCTGAACCCAGTTTTTGCTTCAGAATTTGAAAGGCTTCCTCACACTCGCTTGACCAATTCCACTTGCTTGAGCTTTTAAGTAACTTAAAGAGAGGCAGAGATATTTTCGCATAGCCCTCGACATAGCGTCTAAAGAAACCCGTGACTCCCAAAAAGGACCTGAGCTCCTTGATTCTCTTAGGGGATGGCATATTCACGATCACCTCAACCTTTTTTGGATCAGGAAGGATACCGTCTTTGGACAAAATAAACCCAAGTACGCGAGTTTCCTTACAACAAAGATGGAATTTTTCTACGTTGACAGTTAAATTAGCGAAATTGAGCCAACCCAACACTGAGGTAGATCAGAATACCACCAAGTCTTCTGATCAAAACTAAGGTCGACTTACGCTTCACACATCAGATCTGTGCCCAAAATAAACCTTTGTGGCAATTTTTCACATACAACAAAAGGAAAAATGAAACATTTACCTGGTAATGTTATTTTTAAATGCACCCAACCAGTAGTAGATATTAATTCACCATTAGCAGCAACTAAGTTCATAGGTAAGGGGTTAATAACAATATTCTCGCCAACAGTTTTCAAAAATTCAGCATCAATGGGAGACAATACACTTCCACTGTCCCATATAGCCGTCAAGGTGACCGTGAATATCACAAAAGGCATTAGGGGTTTTAATCCAACAATCGGGGTTAAATTGGTACGCAAAATACAGGTGCGCTCATTCCCCAGCGCTACAATTGCACCTTTTGTAGGTAGGACGTTTAGTTTCCCGGATTACTGATGTTAGATGGCGCCACTGGAGCAGGGGCTGGACAGACACGTGACACGTGGCCTTCCTCACGACAACTCCAACAAATCATTTTTCCTTTACGGTTACCGTTTGCGGCCCCTCCTGACGTCCTGGATGTGTCTAAGGGATTGGGGGTGGGGAGGGGGGAGTGCTACTCGATGGATCAGCCCTGGTTTGAGTGGCAGCACGCATTATACCGGGAGTATGAGTTAACGTTTTATCGTATAAGAACGAAAAATTACCACACCTAGCCCCTCTTGAACCATCCATTGCCACTTTCATGTGGCGTTGTGTACGTGACGCTACATCATGCAGTTGCGCTACTGTGGAAAATTGTCTACTTGACAACATAGCTCTTAATGATGGGGCTAAGTGAGCTAACACCAATCTTAGCAAGTCAACCTCTCTCAAGGGTGTATCCAGACGATCATTCATGGACATTAATTCATTACAGAATTGTTTAACTGGTTCATCCATCGTGTGGTTTCTAAAAAAAATTTTGTCAGCCAAACTCTCTTGTTGTGACACATTCGTAAATTTTCGCTTGAGACGTAGTTCAAACTCGGGCCAATCCACCGAAAAACCCTCCTCCTCGTACGACCTAAGAGCAAAACCTGTTAGATGAGTGGGGATCCAAGTTCGTAAAAACACATGTGAAGGCATAGACAACGTTTGCATTATTACAGCACATTCACGTAAAAAATCGGACGCACTATTGTCGTCATCAATACCAGAAAACTTCTTTAAATTTACTCTAGGTACCCAACTTTGAGGCAAATCTCTAATACGATTTTCTGGAGCATTACTCACTTGTAAATGATTTTCCCATAATGCCTTATAAGCTAGTAATTTTTCTAGTTCTTTCTTTTGGACTACTAAAGTATCACATGGCCCATCATTATTTATATCAGCAACAACTCTTCTAGGCTGATTATTCTCGTACGACCCATTTCTGAAAAAAAATTTTCTTTCACCCCTGAGGCTTCCTTGTTGCGTTTTTCCTCATGTTTGCTAAGTTGCTCATTCAATTTTTTTAACAACTCGTCAACGCTAGTTTCACTGTCCTCTATTACCTTGTACTGAGCCGTATTTTCGTTTTGGTGCAATTGAGACGGACCTAAAGGAGGGGGGGGCGGGGGCGTTATGTCTATCACGCATGACACTTGGGGGAAAAGGAGTATTCTGCAAATACGGATTTGTAACACTACCTAACACGTTTCTAGGTGGAGAGAAAGCATAATCAAAACCTCTAGTTGCTCTAGCTATCGATTTTCCCACCATTATTGCATCGAAATCATCATTAAAATCTGACGTCATAAGGCTCTCCCTATTGGTACCCGACATATCAGACTGTCTAGGTTTAATAACCTTAGTCCATCTTGTGGTTACGTTACTAAAATCTTGCCTACCTAGAATAGCCTCAGCCGCATCGATCACTCCCTGACTCACCCCTGCAGTCGACTCGGATACGTTCAGGTCAGTGGCAAAAGGCGGATCCATGGTGCAACCGAAAAAAAATAAATACAACAAAATTAGCATCGGAATTTTTTTTCCCAAAAATCACAACTCTACATAAAACATGTGCCAACAGCAAAATAAATTACCCAACAACAATTGAGTAAAAAAAAAATATATTACAAACTCTTAGTAACAATGTAAGCTATGTAGGGAAGCAAGAAATAATAAATTAATGACTAAGGGTAAAGAGACCACTACCGACAGGGACGCAATTGACGAGAAATCGATTTCAAAGGCTTATCATATTAGTAGCAGAAACCTATCCTATATTAAGTATCGATTAAAGAGAAGAAACTGAGCATTAAATGGGAACCCTAACACAAATATTGTCGTCAGAAACTGCCTCCAGTTACTGCGATCAGAAAGAAAAAAACACCGTAACTAAGAGTGAACACGACTAACACCAACGGGGAAAGAAAAAAATATATATAAACTCACATTTTACGTTGGAATTTTTTTTTACAACACGAACAAGCAGCGCTAGAGTACTGGTAAATAGATGCAAAACCAAAATTAACACCACTTCAAATACCGACCGAAACTTGCTTTGCGTTCTCGTATGAAAAAAAAAATTTTCTTCCACCCACCTAAGTTTAACTAGTTGAACACATCAACCAAATCCTTAACCAAATCCATTAATAAACCGTTTTTAAACAAGCCCCCATTGTCCTACCCTTCTTCGGGGGGGGGGGGGGGGAAAGGGGGGATACGGGAGTAGGAAGGATTATTGCTGTTGGGAGTGGTCTAGGGGGGGGATTTTGGAGAGACGGCCCGGGTTCGGAAGAAGGGGAATCAAGTTAAACAAGTTAAACACGATGATGGTTTATAATCTACTCCAATACTCAACGCAACTTATAAAGGTTTTTCCCCAATAACAACGTGACATTTATTACAATTGAAATACATCTACGGCACATGATTGCTCAATAGCTAAGACGGGCGTTAAAGGTTGGTATCATTATGAAAGAGGAATCAAGCAAGGTTTAATAGAACTGTTTAAGTATAAAGGAATGGTTCTTCTACGGAACTGTAGCTGTTTTCAGAAGGACGAACTTCGACGGAATTCAAAACGTTGCACCCCCTGGATTCCTTCCTAACAACTGGAAGAAACGAGCAAAGATTAGAATCTCGACGCACTAAACCTTAATCAATCAACCTAGGCACCTTTACTCCTCTTCTTAGGTTAGACAGCACTACACTATTTTATAGTTCTATTCGAACAATTTACACATTTTGCATCATTCCTCTCAAGCGTGGATTCGGTAATTGACCCTACTTTATGACGAAGCACCAAATCGCAAAAGGCAAGGCACGGATAACACATAAAGCAAGTTCGTATTACCTTTAACAGGCTGGTTACATCTGGCTCGAAGTCTTTGGAAACTGGCGTAGGAAGATTAGCCTTGCAGAAGCGACAGAGAAGAAGGATGGCAAACTTTTTATCGGGACCAAACACCATACGAGATCCTCGCACTCCTGGCCATGTTGCTTTCCTTCGATGACGTCAAATGTGAAACGTCACGAAGCCTCAATCGTAGTCCGCAAAATTACGCTGATGCGTGCAGTGAATCCAAGTCCAACCCCATGGCGGCGTGGAGGTGGTACGGGACCCAAAGAGTCGGCCCAACGGTTACGTGTCAAGAGCTCACGAAGGAAGATGGCGGTCGCTTTTATACTCAAGGAGAGATTTGCATAAAAGATAAAACATTAGATCTTTAGAGTAAATATTATAGATCTATTAATGTTTTTAAGATTTAGATTAATAAAAATATTACAGTCGAAGACCGTAATTAGGGCAAACGCTCAACAACTACAATATAAGAATTATTAATAAATTAAATGATGACGTACATGATGACGAGGTCAAACGCACAACATACATGGAGCAATCGCACCACCAAAGCCGGCATTTCTCCTACCTACTGCAAATCAACCGCAGGTGTGAGCCTAAGAACAAAACAATTGGCGGCAAGGCCATAGTGAAGCACGACATTAGCATGTCTCCGTCTTGGATTGGGAGTGGTTGAGTGGTAGGCGAAGTGGTTGTTGCTATTTGTTGTTCCCTGGGATGCGTTGACCCGTGGGCGAACGAATGTGGTGATGTGCTGGTAGAAAGCGCTTGAACCTTAGCGGCTTGGCCCTACCGTAAGCTTCCTCCATCGGTCTTCGGGCTATGGATGGGTACGCAAGGGTAGCATGTTGAGTCGTGTTCAAGCTGAAGTATGCAGACGATCCTAACTTGCTTGTTCCACGTGCGTTCGTGCTCCGGGTTGAGCTTATTAAGTGACAGGCATATCGACTGTGCTGGGTGTTTTTGAGTCTGGGATGTGTTGGCTGTGGGTGAAGGAGACTGGTGACGTGCTGCTGAAAGAGAGTTTGGTCCGGCTTGGCCCTACCGTAAGCTTGCTCCATTGGTCTTAGGGCTATAGACGGGTACGCATGGGTAGCAAGTTGAGCCGTGTTCGAGCTTGAGTAAGTGGATCCTAACTCGATTGCCTCGTGCTCTGTGTTTTGGATTTTGATTTTTCAGCTGCAGGCGAATCGGTTGTGGCTCTGTTCCTCGAGTCTGGGATGCGTTGGCTGCGGACGAAAGACTGGTGATGTGCTGCAGAAAGCGCTTGGTGTGGCTTGGCCCTACCGTAAGCTTGCTCCGTTGGTCTTCGGGCTATGGACGGGTACGTAAGGGTAGCATGCTGAGCCGTGTTTGAGCTGGAGCATGCAGGACGATCTGATTGCCCCGTGCCTCTGCGTCTTGGTTTTATGAGTACTAGACAGCAGTCGAATCAGTTGTGGCTCGTGTGTTCCTTGAGTTCGGGATGCATTGGCTTTCAGCGAAATAGTCCGGTGATGTGCTACTGAAAGAGTTTGGTCCGGCTTGGCACTACCATAATCTTCCTCCGTCGGCTTTGGGCTATGGACGGGTACGCAAGGGTAGCATGTTGAGCCGTGTTCGAGCTTGAGTAAATGGACGATCCTAACTTGCTTGCTTTCGTGCCTTTGTGCCTTAGGCTAGGAGTTCATGAGCTGTGGCTGAAATGCGAGGCTTTGTTTCTTTTCGGATGAATGTCGTTTGAGTAGTGGAAAAACGTGCCCTTGCTTGTGGCAGGTGGCTTGCCGACTTGCTTCTTGGTTTGTGCGTGTCGCTCTCCTTCTTCGGAAGGTTGCGGGGTATGCGGGCTGCCGGCAATAAGGCTTGCCGTCGTGCTGCTGTAGGAGGCCGTTGGTGATTAGTTACCTGGTTGATCCTGCCAGTAGTGATACGCTAGTCTCAAAGATTAAGCCATGCATGTCCAAGTTCATGCCGAATCAAGGTGAACCCGCAAATTACTCATTGAATCAGTTATGGTTCCTTAGATCGTACCATCCTACTTGGATAATTGTGGTAATTCTAGAGCTAATACATACCGACCAGCTCCGACCTTCGGGGACGAGCGCTTTTATTAGAACAAGACCAATACGGATCCCCAAGGGTCCGTTCCCATTTGGTGACTCTGGATAACTTGGAGCCGATCGCACGGTCTTAGCACCAGTGACGCATCTTTCAAATGTCTGCCTCATCAACTGTCGATGGTAGGTTATGCGCCTACCATGGTTTTTACGGGTAACGA
>JAHWFP010134133.1:1725-12616 GCA_023313725.1 Lithobius niger | reverse complement strand
AATGTGGGGGGCGGGCAGGGGGGGGTCGACGGCCGTTTTCATTTCATACAGTTCAGCAAAGTATTTGGCTCACGCATGCGGGAACAACAAGGTCGGCGTGCGTTATTCCAGGGGTACAGCCAGTATAAAGTATTTTCGTGGAGACTTTATTTCAATTTCACATGTTGTTGACGTCAAATGACGATGCAGAGACAGATACATTCCGTTGTTATTCCTGCAACAGCTGTTGCGTGGAAATTTAATGGTATCTCGATACGTCAGCGAAGTTATATCTTTCGTAATACAACGACGGAGCAAACTCATAAACAATTCGTAGCACCGTTGTAGTAATTTCACTTATGATAACTTTACTGTAAATGTGTTAAAGGCTGTCCGTGTAGATGATATTAAGTTCACTTTAAAGTAATAAAATGAGTTGGGCTGAAAATTGTACAGAATTGAAAAGAATGTAGTTTGCGCTGGCTTATTACGGCCATCGGATGGGCCCAGTTCGCTATGCGCTGCAGCTGCCTGACTATTAACTGCGCGTAAAAAGAAATCTTACTTAGGTTCCTATTATTAAATAATAAATCATTTTATACGCCATAAATGTGCGGAATGGGGGAATAACGAGCGCAACAAATTATGAAAACCCCGTTCAAAAGTCTGGAGTGAGTTGACGACTTGTTTGTTCAACTGGAATGACAAAGCCAGAACCACTTCCAAACTACACTTTGGAACTGGACAGTCCACACTAAATAAAGGGGAGGGGGACGGTGGTTGGCAACTTTAAAAATACTATTACCTCTTTTGAAAAAGAGGGTAGTAGCCAGAGGAAGCCCATGCCACACACGGTTAGGTGTTGGATGCATCGTTTTCAACAGGGATACGGTTTGGTCGCTCATGTGTATGTCCAATGTCCATACTTCACCGAATTAATTTTCTTAAATCAAATTTTTGCGCACACTGGCTAACAAACGCTGATCTTCGTTCGCTTCGCTCACTCAATCAGCGCATCCCGTGACTCAAATAGTACGATGAACCGTTTTAATAATTGGCGCGCTAAAGCATCGTTGCATGAATTCCGATGGCTAATAATGTCGCTTCTTTGATGACACTCGTAATGTCAGTCTTACAACGCTGATTTTCGTTCGCTTGGCTCACTCAATCAGCGCATCCTGTGATTCAAATCTGCGCCCTCCTCCCTGAACGCTAATGATCCCCTTTCTAAGTAGCCACCTTTCTAATGATCAATTCTATTATATTCTTCCATGTTCATGTTCATGCTGGCTCAAAAAACAAATACGCTTTTGTAAAACATATTCCAAACCTTTAGCTCGCTGGCTTTGTCATTTTTTTTTGTCTGGGAGAAGCAGAAAGCAAATCGCCGACAGTACCTCATTAGTGCTTTGTTTCTATTTTACAGAGTTCTTATTGTTGCCAACCACTCTGCAAGGTGCACCGTAAGTTTAAAGTGATTGTTAAAGCAATTGTTATCTTCTTAATGGTTCTTAAAAATCTCTCTCTCACTGTTCTTGATTTCTACGATCTTATTATGTCGGTAATTATGCAGGTAACAATGAATTTGTATTTTTATTTGGCTGTTTGCCGTGACGTCACCATGAGTTAGCCAATGGCGAACGAGAACAACGACTGTTTGGCCGTCTGATTGGACTAGCCCAGTCACATGATATGCATGTCACAGCAAACAGCCATGGCGTGTGGTATAGGACACAAGGAAATTTCTGTATGAGTACTTGTGTTTACTGGCAGTACTACACAAAAAAAAATGTTAAATAAATACGAAATTTTTAAACGGGACGAAAAACCAAATGGGTTCGAGTAGGGTTAACTAAATACTGATGCAACCATACTTAGATTGCCTTTTGGACTTAAATGCCTATTTGGCTTTTCGTCCTGTTCAAAAAAAAATGTTATGTTCTTAACTTAGTAAGTGTTTGAGACAGCACCTATATCAAAAATCTAGTAAAAACATGAACACACTTAGGAAATAATAACTGACAATCACATGTAATCAACCATGTAAAAAGAGTAACATCGCAATTGCTTTTAAAGAAAATTGTAACTATTTAATAAAGGAAAGTTTCTTGGCAAAGTGTAGAGCAGAGTAAGTAGATAATGATTACTATTTCTTTTACCATTTCATCTGGTAAGACTGATTTCTTCAGCTTCAATATCATGTACCTTTCTTTACACCATGTTTGTAATTATTTTAATACGTGATTAGATGAATATACATTACTTCGGTATTTGTTACGTATATTTAGGATTACCACCGTAATTTCTAGATATGAGTCAGCATACGAAAGGGAGACGGAAGTTCACCAGGCAAAATAATCCATACAACTTCGTTCTTGGCTGTATCACGATTATATGCGTTAAAACCTCTCAATACCTGCTTTTGGAGAACTTTGGAGAACGTTACTTGTTTATGAGAACAGTGCCATCGATCAAGGACAACGACCTCTAAGAGCAGGAAAGGGAGGAGCACCATTGTAATAAATCCAAAGGATATTCTCGTTTTGAATAGTTATTTTAATCGTGATCATCTATCATTACCCTCATGATGCTAATCCACACATGCACAACAGCAGTGGGCAAGAAGGGCCAGCTACAAATCATCTAGACGACTCCTAACTTTGACCTGAGCTTTTGTTTCAACTTTACGTGCCAAATTTTCAACCATACGGACAGGTCAAGAGGTCTAAGGTATAGCAAAGCAAAATAGCTAGCAAACAACCGGATTTTCCAGACAAGATGACAGAACCTTGGGAATACCATAATCGAAATGTACCACAGAGATAACCAGCGGATACTACACCAGCGACACTCACAACCATTTATAAGAGAATGCTTACTATAACTGGCGCACCTACGTATAAACATGGGAGAGATCATATTTCTCTGCCTCGCGGAAGAAAACGAATGGATCACGGAAATCTTGGAAGGAAATCCACCAGACTCCGCAGCGGCAACCCCAGCACAAATCCAAGATTGGAAAAGAAAGAACAGAAAAAGCAAATTGATGTCAATGCGGACGATGGTCCCAGTACTTTAGGTACAATTTCAGGAAGTGAGGTACGCAAAGACCATGGAGACTACCGCAACAAGAACTATGCCATCACGGACGACCTTAGCCAGATTCACAGATTGAGCTAATTGACTCATTACGATGCAACCTACATAGGACATGGACATCTGATTCTAACGATTTGCAAAGACTTAGACCGCATGGAGAATTTACAACAGTATGCTGAAATCATGTATAAGCTCATTACAGTTAAAGACACAGTCTGCTAGTGAGAAATAGAATATGTTTATTGGAGCCTTGACCCCTGGTCGTGCACCCTCCTTAAATTAATATACAATCATTCAGCCGACCCACGTAACCCACAATCTACATTCCACAATAAACACTTAATCCACACAATCCCCATAAACGACCTTCCCCAGCTTACAACTTATCTTGGAGCACAGGCACATCACAGGCAATAGAGCAATAAGCCACAAAATTATCGCCACTCGAACCTGTGAATGTGCAGATTCAACCCGGGGGACGGGTAGTCACAACATCACCTTTGTGAGCCGCCATCGCACAAAAGGGGTTTAAAGGGTTTAACGAGCATTAACCACTCCTGGTCATCTGCCCGAAGTCCTAAGGCCCTAAGGCCATCGCACAATAATTACACTCTAACAATTACGGTCCAACAACAATAAATCATCTTCTTGGCGGCGACACACTAGCGGGTGTCTTGATTGGGAGTTGACGAAATAAAAACGTTGATAACTGGGCACTGGTAAAAAAAACTCCCAACCAAAATACTACAAAATAATTGATATCAGAAACCATGCCACACAAGGATGAAAGAACCTGCCAAGTTTCAGCCAATAAAAGTAGTGATATCAAAACAAGAATGGCTGCCACCAAGTTACTACATGGTGTACCAATCCTAAGCGGAAAGTGTTCCTCTTACAATTAAACAGGAGGGAAAGCCAATTGCTCAAAATGGGCTAAATAAATACGGATGCAAATCCTTAAAAGTAGTGAGATCACGCCAGACAACGAACAACCCGGTGCCAAGATAATCCTAATTGCTTCAGACGTTAAAGTAACAACTTGACCATGATTGCTACGGATTGCAGCAATGGCCAGGTTTTTCATTTAACCTTTGGTCTAATATTCGGGGAAGACGCGTCGTCCAAACAATAACTCGCTTAGTTTGAAATAGCCAGAAATATTAACATTCAGTTTGATGTGCCATTCCTTTTTCATGATTCCTCCAGCAGCCGGCAGCACGTCACCGGCCGCCATTACAGCTTTACGGCCTTGTCCTCTTTAGTCTGTCACCATCGCTCGAAAGGCGTTCGGCGAAGCACACTCGGCCTCTAAGTTGACACTTTCACAGTTGACTGGATTTAACCCGTCGTTTCCTCCCTCGTTCCTCTTTAGTGTTCCTCCCTTGGGGACTTTTGGTCAACGATAAATGGAGAAAGGCGGCCGCCCTGCCAATTCAGAGTTTGTGGTCGGCTAAGATGATTGGGAAAACGTTGGTCGTCGGTCAAAACTGATGTCGTTTTTGAAAAGGGAATGACCCGATGTTCAGTCAGCGAGAGAATGATGAGGGGTGTTCGGAACGAATAAACGAATGGGCTAAAAATCGGTTTTGTGTGCTGGGTGGGTGCGAAAATCTTCAAACGGCGGGGATCCAAACATATGAAAAATGTCAAGGAGAGGCCGTTTGTTGAAGCGCTCTTTGAACAATAAAAGCGTTTTTTCACATGATAAGTATACGTAATTATACGTGCTGAACATCGCGACATCCCTTTACTGCCGAGTAAAAGGTGCTATAATGCATTAGTTTACACCAAAGCGAACACCGAGGCAAGTGAACGAATCAAACAACTACGCAAGCGTTGTTTATGTTGTGCTCGGGGCCACTAGCCTTACGTATGTGGCTCCCTTACCGTCGCTACTACAAATAGGCTTAGCCAGACAACGGAAAACACGAATACATCCTGAAATATTTGAGTTAGGATTTTCATTCTCGAACTATTGACTTTCCTGCACCAAAGGTTCCACGTCATGGAATTTCAACTAAATCAGAACAAAATTGCGAACCTAATCGTGTCCCAAACAGACAAACAGCTACCCAAATTCCAAATCCAGTCGCGTATTCAAACTTGCTTGCTTCGCTCGCTCAAACAAACAAAGTTTTAATTAGAAATGAGAAGAATAAATGAAACGCAATGAAACTGCATTAAATTAAAATGAAATCTTCACCTATTAAAAATTATTAATCTTCAATTCTTTTTGGGTATGTTTATGCGGTCAAGCTGATTTTATCTCTTTTCTTAAGTATGGAATGTTTCTTAGGGGTTTTTAACAACTAAATCATCGTGGGTAATTTTCAGTTATACCATTTGAAACACTTCGCAAAACCAACTCTGCAACATACTCTTCCGGATTCATTCAGTTCTAAATTTTAGAAGGGATCACTGATGGAACAATTACGCAAGCACGCTGTAGGGTCGAACATATGAAAAAAAAATATGGCCGAAAATTTAGATCATCAGCACAGCTTAATCGGAGTTTTGCAGAATATCATTTTCTTGACACTGACAATGCAGACAAGCAGATACTGAAAAGTAATAGCCCTAAGACTGATCTCCGGGAGCCTAAAAAACTATGAGTATCAATCATTTGATGTTGTATGAATGGACATATGATGGTGGCAAAAGACCAAATAGGAATGGATACAGGAAACTCAAAAGACGTGACGATAAAGAACAAAAAAACAAACAACAACAAAACTTCAGAATCAGTACGAACGATGTAGGAGTCGTTTTAAAAAATCCTTTTGATACGCGGCTAATACCGCTTCCAAAATGGACCCCGAACATCGCGTTTGGTGTTCGAGCCCCGACTTGTGCCCACAAGCAAAAGCCGACACCCTTCCTTCCTTACCTCTTTCCACAATGAACCCCTACATCAGGTCAGGACTTTAGTAGATTTTTCTCTCGCTACAACATTTTCGGCGCTACCTATCGCTGTCTCTTTCTTCCGTCTCTCTCCCGTCCCCTCCTCCTGCTTTTCCTATATCTCGCTATTGTTTATCAGCGCTCCAAGAGTCAAAACGTTTCCCTAAAGCGCGGGCCCGCGCACCGACCCTTTCCACACTGACGTCAGAGGCGACGTCTCAAGTTCCGACTTCGAGCCGAACTTGAAAGTCGGGGTCGGGTCTGGATCCGACTCGGAGTCCAGTGTGGAAAGGTCCGGGGCGGGTCCGGACTTTTTCCCCAGTGTGGAAGGGGTATTAAAGTCCGGCCTGCGACCAAACAGAGTGGGAACTTCGCCCAACCTGTGCACATTTGACCCTGACAGAGTCAGGATTCAAGCAGTAGCGTAAAACTAGGACATCAGGGGGCCCTTGACGAGTAACTCCGGGGACCACACTATAAAAAACATCAATACAAAGAATCGGTAGCACACCAGGAATTGTGTTTGTGGGGCGCAAAAAAAAAAAACACGGCTAAAGGATCTAATGAAGGGGAGGGAGTGTTTTAATTCCCTCGGAAGCCTAAAAAAAGATCATTTTCAGCAATTTTAGCACCTTTGAAAATTAAACAAACAAAAAAAAACAAGTTTTTTAGAATTTTTCAGTGACAGAATTTTCGGGTCTGGGGTCTGACTCGTTTAGCCTCTTCCCCGACACACACTTGGGCACACTACTGCAAAGAATCAAACATAATTATAAACTTCACTCACTGGTCATCCTTGGACGTCACATTAATGCACGGGCCTAGCACCAAACCAAGAGTTTGAAGCTACATTGCTTTTTCGATAGGTTTATTTTAGCGTATTCTAGCTTTGATAATATTTTTTAAGTAGAATCGGGGGGAGGGCAGGGGCCCTTTAGAATGTGAGGCCCGTTGGCTTTGTCGACCCCAGAAGCACAGTACTGACGCCGCTGGATGATCCAAGTCTTGACCTTAACCGAGCCGACCAGGGTCCAGACCCGACACATGGAAAAAAAAGCCTCGGGAAAAAAAAGCCTGGAAAAAATAGCTGATGAAAAAAGAAAAGCTGCGGGAAAAAAAGCCTCCGAAAAAAAAAACCTGCCGGAATAAAGCCGATGAAAAAAAAAGCCCCGGAAAAAAAAGCTGAAGGAAATAAAGCCGATGAAAAAAAGCCGCGGAAAATTAAGCCGATGGGGAAAAAAATCGCAAGACAAATCTGGTATAAAATCACCAAAAAATATTGCCAAAACTTAGTTACGTGTGAATTCATCATTCATTAGCTTTACCAATCATATCAAAAACCAAAACCGGTAAAAGGGACCGCCAAGTTCCGAATGGTTCGGCCCTTCAAAGGAGTGATTTTAACACACCGACACATTCGTAGCTGTTCAATCTTTCTCAGTGTTTGTAATATCTAGATCACCACTGAGAAAGATTGAACAGCTACTGAGCTCGGCTGGAGCCTGTAGTCAGTACCCACCCCGGTAACGCAGTGGTAGAGCGCCCGGCTAGTAAACAGTGTGTCCTGGGTTCGAGTCCCAGTCGGGGCAGTAGTCTTTTCTTTCTTTCTCAGATTAGTGTGTTGGATATCCTCACAAGGCCAGTCTTCAATGCAGACTGCTTGCTGATTTTTCCCTTTACCTTGTCATTTCTTTCTTTATTTGTAATAAACATTTTATAAAGGCCTGTTGGTATATTTTTATATGTCGAAAGGAACAGCTTTCTGTGTGGGAGAGGTTGTAAGAACAAAAACCATCGAAAACTGCCAAAATAAAATCAGACCAATGAAAACAGACTTGCACAACCGTACACTGTCACTTACGCCGTTTTTCCATTGTACCGGAGGAAGAAAGCGTCTTAGCCCAGGGGACTTTTAGTATGTTTCATACACCATTGGTAGCTACTTATGTACCAACTTTCAGCTTTTTTTGAATTTATTCCAGGTTTTAATACAACAACCTTAAAAAAATATATAAAAAACCCTTGGTTAAGTAATAGTTATTGGTTAGAAGCGAGCGGTTATCGGTTTTTAACCAAAGGCTGCGATCATTGGCCCGGCTCGAGTATGCAAAGGTCGAGGGTGTCAGCCCGAGACTTTTGCATACTCGAGCTGGGACAATGATCGCAGCCGTTGGTTAAAAATCAATAACCGCGAGATTCTAGCCAGTAACTGTTTTATGCCACGGTTGGAACGTCTAGCTAACTCTTATTTTATTAAAACGTGTTTGTGTTTTGTGAAAATATCTCGATATGAATGAAGGTCATTCCATTTTAGTTAATGGAGTGTGGACTGGATGGTAGACCGACGAGTCCTTTGCGTCCGTTTGTGGGGGGAGTGGGTGGGAAGGAGACGAAGCGTCGTTTCGCCGTATTTCACGCTAGCCAGCTCGCTTGTGTTTTCGAATCTTTTCGGAGTGATACAACTTCGATAAGAGGCCGCAGGCACAGAATGACATTCTGGGAAGGTATGTAGTTAATTTTGAGCGTTTGTAGTTTGAGAATTGTTTAAAAAATACAATAATAGGGTATCGGTATGAATGAAGGTCATTGCATTTTAGTTTGTGGAGGGAGGGGGGGGGGGAGTTAACGCAGCGTGAATAGCTTATAGGCCAGACGTATAAGAGTTTGCAGGGATGGGATTTCATTCCTTTTAAGTAATTCGTTTTCAACGTTTTCATTGCGTTACGTTTTTTTTTTGCACGCTGTATTTGGTTGTTGGTGTGTGCATTCCCGGTTGCGTGATCCGGAAGTGTCAAAAGGTTAACAGGATTTAACCACCGGAAATTTGCCATGGCGATGAGTTAGCGTGACGTCATAGCAGTGGTATAAAAAAATTTATCGGTAAAAAAAATATGGTGTTCTGATATTTTTACTGATAAAACATTTCACTTAACGTGGAAAGGAGTTTTGGTCCGCTAATTTTTACATTCAATAGTTAACTTTCAAAGCACTATAGCCTTTCTTTTGTTATGATTTTTTAACTGCCACCGCATCTGTAGAAGAACAAAACGCCAAGGTTTGCGACGTCCCAGATTATGGTTTACGTCGAAGCTAGAAAGGACTGCCGTGAATCACATTCGAAGTTGGGCGTAAAGTTAGCTTACATCACCTACTCATTAGTCGACGTACATTGCAATCATTAACCGTGTGCTTGTTGCTATTATCAGCGCAAAGTTTGCAAAATTAAATTGAACTGAAATAGCAAACGTTTATGCTATGAGTAACAAAAGAGAACGTATACATACACCGGTGATCGTGTATTGTAGGACATGTATGTTATACGGGCAATAAAGAATTGAATGAAGTAGATTATTAGCATTGTACTATGACAAATAGTAATAAACGCACAAAAGAATTGAGCACCTGTGTGGATTAAACTTTTAAACGGTATAAGCTTCTCCTTTCCATATGGGCCACATCACTCTGAACGAACATTTTCACAGGTAAGATAGATTTAAGAAAATTGTGAACGTAAGCGTAAGTGAAAGTAAACGTAAGTGAACCAAGCTCGTTTTGCTTATTTGATGCAGTGGGGCAATAAATGGGGTACAAAGGGTGCTCCAGGACCTAAGAGTCAGGGGGCTCCAAATTCATGACGAAACAAAACTAATTACGGAATGCCCCTTGACCTAAAATTGTTTAATGGTTCGGGAAGTCCCGTAAAGCCCATAAAACTTTTTTTTTGGGGGGGGGGGGGCCCGGGGAGGTCTACCTTAAAGTGGCACTATCACCGATTGAAAGCAGACGAATTCTGACAACATCTAGTGCTGTTTAGTACTATGTAGCTCTTGCTTGCACCAAGCGAAGGAATGCATATCGGCATTTCTTTTAACGAAACAAACAAGCCACGACATCCTTAATTATTGAGTGAAAATTTGGTTCATCCTCGTGCACCTGCGAGCAAGCTATAAAGGTTAACAACATCAATGTCGCTAGATGGCGTCACAGTATTTTCGTTCGCATTTCAATCGGTGATAGTGCCACTTTAAGCTAATTAAGCTAATCGTTGGGGTGGTTCCTACACTGAACTTGGCGCAACGCGAAAGTTGCGGACAGCGGATGATAAAATTTGCCCAAATTTCTATACCGTTTCGTTAATTTTCAATCTATTTTGACATTTACACTGTTTTAATCGTCTCGACAAGATCTTTCCGTTGATGGTAGAACCAATAAGTAGGTTAAAACTCTGAGATGTTACCAACTACGTTAAAATCAATAAGTAATCTGGAAACATACTGGTAACCAGTTTGGCTGTGGACAATTTTTTAATCATTAATTAGTGTCGCAGTACGTGATGGTAAGTTCTGCAGCTGGGGGAAGAGGGATTACCTTGACCCTCAGATGTTTAGCCTACGCTTGGGGGTATGGGGGATTGCATTTTGTAAAAAAAAATTGATTATGCGTTGGAAAAAGGGCAATGTTATGTCCTTGCATCTTGGACAAAGCTTGTCCATGGGAAAAGCTTATTGGGACACTGTTGACAATTATGCACTTAAAAGCGCCAAAAATAGTACCGTACTGCAGCGCTTTATGGTACCCCGATAAGGTATATCAATAACTAGCATTGTACCCGGCTTCGCCCGGGGATTTGTTTGACCCGTGGTTGTTTCCCAGTATTTGCTCGGTGCTGCCTAATCGTTCACTGCACTAGTCGATTTTTGTTTGTGTAACACTCCCCCTTTCCGCCAATCTCCTCCCTTTCCTCTCCCCTCCTCCTTTTATCCCGTCTTCTCCCTCTCCTCTTGGTTTCCTTCCCTTTCTCCTCTTCGCTAAACGTAGTTGAACACGTACCCGGCTCCCGTGCTTGTTTGTTTGTTCTCTTTTAGGTTCAGTTAATGCGTAATCGTATGATTAATGGTAACAGCTCACTTTG
>JAHWFP010134132.1:0-19710 GCA_023313725.1 Lithobius niger | reverse complement strand
TAGAAGATGTCGGGGTTTGAGGGCCCCTGCAGATTCATTAGCTTGTATTTGCCATCCTGGTGTTCAAGAATTGCAGTCGACTCTAGTCCTCGTAAATGTCTGTCGGATCTTGAATTAGAAACTAGGAGTGTTTGAATAGCTACCCAATTAAGAGTGTTGAGTCTCTAGGCAGTGGGTTGCTATGCTGTTAGTCATCACTCGATTTTTCACGTCTGCAAAATGTTGTGTTAGCCTCGTGTGCACTCCCTTACGTGTTTCGCCACTGTATGTTGCTTCACATTCTTTGCATTGTATCCGATAAACACCTTCTCTAGTATTTCGTACGCTTTTCAAAATTTTTTTACTTCTTTTTCATTCGTATCACCACCATTTTCGCACTGATTTTTATCTTCTCCTACATTCTCATCAACTGTCAGCACCACATCTCCAAGAGCTGAAAGGCAAATATATTGCTTTGCAATACCCACCAGGTGTCCTCAACAGGCTCCTAAAGGAAGCGATTCGTATGAGCAACAAACCTGAAAGTGAAAATAGAGGTAAAAACAACGATGAAGGAACGAGAATGAGAGTAGGTATAACTTACCTAAAAGGCACAAAAGAAGAAATACAACGAATACTGAAGCAGGAGAGGTATTGAGATCTGCCTCAAGAATGAGAAAGGACTGAAACGACAGTTGATGAAGAAAACCAAGAATGTAGGAGAAGATAAAAATCTGTGCGAAAATGGTGGTGATACGAATGAAAAAGAAGTAGAAAAAATTTTGAAAAGCGTACGGAATACTACAGAAGGTGTTTATCGGTTACCATGTAAAGAATGTAAAGCAACATACATTGGCGAAACACGTAAGGGGGTGCACACGAGGCTAAAACAACATTTTGCAGACGTGAAAAATCAAGTGATGACTAACAGCATAGCAACCCACTGCCTAGAGACGCAACACTCTGTTAATTGGGAAGCTACTCAAACACTCCTAGTTTCTATTCAAGATCCGACAGACATTTGAGAGGATTACAGTTGGTTGCAATTCTTGAACACCAGGATGGCAAATACAAGCTAATAAATCTGCAGGGGCCCTCAAACCCTGACATCTTCTACCTCGTAAATAAAGAGGCCGCGACGCAGCTACGCAGGAAATGGAAACACAGCCTTGGTAATAATGGAGGATATGTCGTACGACAACATGGCCAACACGAACAACAAAACGATGTAGGGAGTGAAGACTACAAACAAGGCTGATGTCGAAAATTAGCGTGATATGGTGGACAAATACTAATATATCTGAGCGAATATCGAATTGTTTTGAAGAATGAGTGTTAATCCTGCTCATCTTGGTACTGCCAGTGTTGAAAACCTTCGAAGTAAAACAGTACGATTTTTTCCATTGTGATGTTAAAATACGGGAATCATTCCGGTTTCTGACGACACAATCTTTAACTTGATGCTGTTTCGTGTACTATTCCCAAAGCCAACCGAGACAACAGCTACGTCCCTCGCTGCCACTCCAGCCGACCGTGGCTCTAGTAAATGTGCGGATCTGCACGTAGCTGTTATAAGGCAGGCCGGGTGTCCCTTCAAGATGACACGGTTAATATGCGGCCTTAGAATCTGGAAAAGTGCTTGAATTTTGGGGGGGGGGGGCTTGCAGGCCTTAAATTCTAGGAAAACACAACTCTGTAAAAATGTTGTTTGGTTGAAATTGACGTATGTTTGTTCAGTTGCGTATGGGAAAAAGACCTGCATACTTGATTTGCTACAGAATACCACCACATTTCAAATCCTTGTTTCATAGAGTGAAGGAAGAAAATTATATGTTAGCTAAGTATAGGCCAACATTTAAAAAAAAATCCAGTTGTAAAATGTGTGACGATAAATCAGTGGCAGTTACAGAATAAAGAACAAACCCAACGTACTCTTGTCTTTATGATTGTCATCTTCAAAAGTTTCTCACACTACATCTACATCTAATTTGTGTGACGCCTCGTTTGTTGCCCCTCATAAGAATCTACTTGATGCCTTCACCACTTCGAAAATACATCTGGATTCCTTTTTCTGTCAGGATTCGCTGAATCTTCTCGCTTTCTCCTTCAAGTATGTAATGCCTACTCTTCGTTTTTGTGCCTGGGGCTCTTTTTCCGTTTTGTCTACATCCTCCCTCGTTCTTCTTTCCCTGCATCTTGCCTTCTTCATCAGGGAGTTTATGGGGTAGGGAAGGTATCCCAATTTCATGAATTTTCCCTTGGCTACTACATTATTCCCGGAATTGCGAGTGAGTGAGTCGGACAAACTCTTTTCTTGTCAATGTCCTCAAAACGTAATTTGATGCCCCCTGGCAGGTTTGCGCCCTTCCCCCACTATAGATTTAAGAGTACACCCAGAGTGTAACTCATCATATTTTCCAGCAGTGAGTCTGCGGTATTCTGACTAGCATGACTTTAGGATGTTTATCGTTCCCGTGCGAAGTCTGCGCCTGCTTCCTCCCCCCCCCCCCCTTCTTCCCCATACGCACACCAACTCTAACAACATTGTACGTACGTCTCATGAATTTAAACTACAACCAAATTTGTATTCTAATGAACGAAAGTTTGTTTGTTTTTCTTTTGTCAGTTACTGCAATTGTTAATTCACGACAAATATTGCAGAGATGAAACATTTTCAGTTAGGTCTGGTAATGAATGAAGCAATTTATGCGATATAGTACCGATGGTACAATTTTTCCAAAACAGTGAAACACAAAAAAATAACAAGTTGTCCCAATTTGATGGGCACGCTGTAATTTTTAACCCATAACCACCTGAAAAAACTTTCAGATCCTTTTTTAGATTCCCATATGGTACTTGGGTCAGTTCTCGGATTCGAACCGGCATTCTCTTGGTGTGGAGCCGACGATGCTGACCACTGGGCTTTGCTTGCCCGCATTGCTCGGGGTCCCCGGGACCCCCTCACAAAGCTCGCGCTGGGACTTAGTTTTTCGCTGTTATACGTTGAAGGCGTACGTTCGTATCTAGGTGGCTACGGGTTAGGAATAACCATTGATGCTATAGTTGAAGCTGGGGCGGTAATGAGAACCAACAGATCAAATCACTAAACTTCTGAAAAATGCGGCCTTTACTACACAAACTATTACTGTATAAAGAGAAAACCAGCGAGTAATTAATTAAAACATTAAGATGATAGTTGGTAACAGTATAAATGTTTTAACTTTTAAGGTCATAAAAGCCCTGAGTAAAAATATCATAAACTATTAAACATGTACCCGTACCTCTTTTTTTTTCCACAAACTTTTCCATAGATGCTCTTGCATCTTTTTGTCTTCTTCTGCACACTATCTTTTTCCTTGGTCGGGCCCTGAGCCCCCGAGTCATTTTGCTTACGCTTGTGAGTGGAAAATCCGGCAGTCAAATACTACCCACCCCAACTTGCCCACATTTTTACTAATCGCTTCCTTCCTTGCTGAGGGTTATCAGTCACGTGGCAGGCATGGGCTGGCTTGCTACAGAATTGGGAAGAAAATACCAGACCTTGACTGCTACAAGAGCAGAGATACTTTTCCGAGTTTGTGGCCTCTTGGTGCCACTGTGGTGACTGGTGAATGGTGATGCACACTGTTTCGAACGTATGGCTGTTTGCGCAGCCTGTGTGCAGATGGACTTGCGGTGATGTGCGATGCATGATTTTTCGCCTGTGGTTGTTGCTAAAAGTGGCAAGAGTTGACATTTCTTTAATATGCGACCTGCTTGTATTGTGCACTTGGTACAGTGGTGACCTTGGTGTTACCCATGAATGGGGTGCAAAGCTAAACCTCGGGCACTTGTGCGCCCTGGGGTTGCTTATTGCCTTTGCGTTTGTCAGGCGTTGCGATGCTTACTAGCCGCGATAGGTGTTCTGGGTATGTAAAGAACCAGATTGTCCTACAAAGAGGTATACGGTGTTGCGAGGCCTGGGGTTTGCTTTTGGCAATAGACATGTTTACAACTGTCCATTCATGGGTTATGTGTACAGCTTTCTTTTTGATGTCTGTGTGGCGTTTGTTCGAAGGGTTTACCTATTGGTTGCTTTTGCTACTGGTGTGGTAATCTTCAGTTCTATCCGTCAGTGTTTGCTGCAGCTGGGGAGTCTTCACCAGTTTGGGTATTGAATACTATTGATCCGTAGTGGCTGGCACTACCAAGGAGCTTAACGGCTCTTGCTGAAGGGGTAGGTGTAAGGTGTCATGGTGGTCACTTGCTAACGACCAGTCAACCTGATGGTACAACGGCTTAGGAGAATACAATGTAGAATTTATAATTGTACAAGAAATCATAACCTGTTTTTGCAGTAGAATATGATATTTCGAGTATCCAACTGAAGTTTTATCATGAGATCCGCCGACCACCCCTAAAAACAAGTTTACAGCCTCATGAAAAGTGGTGAGCAAAGTGCACGCATACTGGAAGTGGGGCCAGAACAGAAGTAAGGTGGAAGAGTCCCAAGTGGATTTTTTTTGTATTCTGACCTTGTCAGGGGTCGGCGGTAGGATGGCGTTAAACCCAGTGGTTCAACTTTGCAGTTGCATATTCTAATGTTCACAATTCTCCTGCAAAAACGGGTATGTTTCCTTGTAGAATTATCTTGTTATTAATCAGTAACTGCTTGAACTATTTAAAAACGTCAAGATGCATACTTTGGAACATAGCAGACGACAATATTACTTACGGAGGAAAATGCGCAAGATTCCAGACAGGCTAGAATGATTTAACAACTCTTGGCGAATTTTCGATAGTCAGTTTTGCTGTGGATGGAAAAACCTTGCTGACTAGGCCAAACCAAAAAAAATGGTTTGGTTTGCGTTACCCGACCGACCCCGTTTTTTACAAGCCGACCCTAAACTTTTTTTCCGTAAAGGAGAAAAAAATCCTCCCTCCCTATTTTGACGCTCCATCCTACGATACAAAAATGGTTCAAATGCTTCATGGAAAAAGGAAAAATATTGCTCTGTGAACATGAATGTATCTTTATTGCGTAAAAAAATATTAAATTACAATTTTTGAAGTAAAGACTTTCTGATTTAGTAACATAAAGTGCAAAAAAAAATTTTTCCGACCGACCGACCCTATATTTTTTAACTGTGTAATGCAAACCAAGCAATTTTTTTTTGTTTGGCCCTATCATCTTCAGGCTTGTAATAAGAACTTTAAGCACTACCACTTATTTACAGTCCGTTCAATTCGAAATTGGGGTTAATTTGGCCTCCGATATGTTCAAGGTAGGTGGCGACGCTCACCCTGGATATTCAGCACCACGTCCGAGAGAAGTCAGTGCTGATGAATATCCGTCTAACCCTTCAACGATCCAGTTCCTTTTAGATGCTGGTTTCAGAGAGCGTCTAAGAAAAAAGTGGAATAACGGCCTTCAAAATAACGGAGGCAGTGCATGAGCGTCGTGCACCTACCTTGTATATACTTTGTAAGTATCAGAGGCCAAGTTAACACCAATTTTGAATCGAATGGACTGGTAAATAAGTGGTAGTGTATGAAGTTTTTATTACGAGCCTGAAGATGATAGTCAGCTAGGTTTTTTTCATCCACAGCAGAATTGACTATCGAAATTTTGCCAAGAGTTGTTAAATCATTCTTGTCTGTCTGGAATTTTGCGTTTTTTCCTCCGTAAGTAATTTGTTGCCCGAAACTGCAATTCGTCTTATGCTGTAAACCGTGTATTAAACACCCATGTGCTATGCAGTTAATATGATCGGAGGGTGGGCGTTAAAACAAGAATAATCTATTTTGTAAGCTTACTATTGTCAAGGGAGGGAGTTTTCTTGATCACAGAAGTGTCTGTGAAAATTTGATAATTAACGTACTTGATCTGATTCACTCTAGCATTAACACAATGCCTTTATTCTCGTTTATTCAAGAAACTTAAAATTGCATAATAATCTTTTCAAAGTGCATATGTACAACTCTTGAACATACCCGTGAAAAATAATGAGTTGGTTTTGGAACTTAAAGTCAACTTCAAGTTCTTAATTTTTTTACGTGTCTAGTGTGAATCCTGTCGACGGAACTGTTGAATACCTTACTAATTGTCTTTGTTTTTATTGTTTTTCAGGAATTGATCCAAAATCAGTACTTTGCGCTTTCTTCAAGCAAGGCCTGTGCACGAAGGGTGATCGGTGCAAGTTCTCACACGACCTCAATTTGGAACGGAAGGGAGAGAAACGGAGCGCTTATGTTGATATGAGGGATGAAGGTACGCTGCCGATTCAGCTACTACTACTGCTGCTGCACAAGTTCATCTATTGAGGTGACTCTTAAAGCAGTGCAAATGAGAAAGTGAATTCTCAATTGTGTGCCAGATTCCACATTTATGAACCTAAGCAATGATAGGTTGAATCACCCTAATCTGCATCTTGGTTTCAGACTCACTAAGGGAATAGCTGACCCCTTGATTGTTTTTGTAGTTTCTGTTGCTGGATGGCGCTAAACTGCAAAACGAGTGTGTTGAGATTTCACCCTCTTTTATACAACAACTGTGTGACAAAATAAGAACTTAAATACGAAATAATGCCATAGCTCAACTTGTCCTTTTCTTTCGTGTACGTGTAAACTATTTAGTTTGTTTGTGTAAAGAGGTAATATTTAGTAAAATAGAAATACTATAGAATGCACTAAAATCCTTACTTCGGCTTGGGGACAATGATTTAAGCGATTCCACTATTTAAAAAAAAACCTCTGAACTGTCCGTAATTGTTTTAGCTTAAAATTTCTTGGTATTACTACAACTTTTCCTCGCGTGAGACCATTTGAAAAAACATTGTAATTCACGGAAAGTCAACTTAAACATAGATTCCAAATACTCGCGGAATATAGTTGATCTACATCAGCTCGTAACACCTTCAAAATGTTTTTTTTTTTAAATCCAAAACTGTACCTAATCTTCAGTTTTTGGCCTTATTTAACATTTTGAAGATGTTAAGAGCTGATGTGGACCTGGATTAAAACTTTTCTGTCAATTCCAAAGTGTTAAATTGTCCACAAATTATCGTGCGCAAGCTACAATTCTTTTTACGCCGTACAATTGGATGTTTTAAAATTTTCACCGAAAAAAAGCCTCTTCGCCCTTCAGTACTAGCTTTAAAATTTGCTTTGAAAAATAATGTGTTCTCCCGCGGAACATTGTTATAATGATGAATCAGTGTCTCTGCTTCAGCTATCCGCGTAAAATCGTTGAACGTCTTGCGGAATCAGGGAATGTGAGCTTCCATCCCAAAAAAACTCAGTATTTCATTTTACATAGATTAGAGTGGAAATGGTGTGCGCTAATAATCTAATTCTATAACGAGCTAATCTTTACTCTAACACAACCTTAAAACGATGCGAATTTTCGAAGTCGAATCAGTCACTGTGTTTTGTGCTTGAACGTTGACTTCGTCATCAGGCTTCTTGCGATTACGATAACTTTTTACTAATGCACAAGGACAGAATTTTTTCGCGATAAAAATTTTCATTTTCCGTGACGCGATCCACGATGAACAAAATGCAAAATTACACGACAAAATCGGCTAATTCCACGAGTGGGTGCAGCAGCGAAGTAGCTAGACGCCTGCAGTGACGTCACAATGCATGCGCCTGAAAACGAAACCGGATGTCCAAGGTTCGAAACCATTAGAATGCTCCTGTCAACATTCCTTTCACGCGTATCCGAACAGGCATTTAAAAAAAAAATTTGTAAATCTTAATTTTTTTTTATTAATTACTGCTGAAAAACCTTAAATATACCTAAAATTGAGCGGAATTCCACAAAATGCAACATTTTCCATGGTAAACCTCAACTTCCAAGAAATTCCACGATACAAAATGGAACCTAGACTCTTTACCCAACGTTTTACTCTTAGACAGAATGTGTTATTGAACGTTTTTGGGCGAGATGATTATTTTCCACGATCGTGGAATCATGTAAAAACTCCGTCCTTGCGTGGTTATTATTATTATTATTATATACAGTACAGCGAAAGCTAAAAGCTTGTTGCCGGCAGCCATAAGAAAACTTATGGGTGGAAAACGTATTTGTCAAGGCGATTTTTGAAGGTGCCTACAGTTCTACAGTTACTAAGGATTTTGCAATCCAGACCGTTCCAGTCGTTAATAGTCTTAACAGAGAAGAAGTGCTTTCGGACATCCAGTCGAACAGAAGGCTTCATAATCTTGAGTTGATGTCCCCTTGTCTTGCTTCCAGTGCACAGCTTGAAATATTTTTCTTCGGTACCTCTGTCAAACAGCTTAAAGGTTTCAACAAGGGAACCACGGGTACGCCTTTTGGCTAAGGTAGTCAGACCCAGTACACGGCAGCGCTCTGGGTAGCTTAGGTTACCATATTTGGTGAGCCGTTTGGTTGCTCTTCTCTGTACCCTCTCAAGCAGCTCTGTATCTTTTTGTAGCCATGGCAACCAGCACAGGTTTGCATATTCAAAATTCGGCCGAATAATTCCCTTGTAAAGGAGATTGAAAGAGTCGCTATCGAGTTTAGGTAGACTCCTACCAATCTGTCCAATTGCCCTAAAGGCATTTGCAGCAGCAGTTGCACACTGTTTAGAAACACTTAAGGTCTCGTTGACCCATATTCCAAGGTCCTTTTCTTCAGTGACAGTGTGTAAGGTTTCACCATTAATTGAATAGTTATATCTTGGGTTATTAAAGCCAATGTGCAGAACGTGGCATTTAGCAGGGTTAAGTTTTAGTTTTAGGGCTTTGCAATTGGCTTCAAGTGTGCAAATATCGTCCTGAAGAATAGCACGGTCCATGTTGGTAGATATAGCTTTATATATCTTGATATCATCCACAAATTTAGGAGCACTGGATAAAATATTTTGTGTGACTTTGTTCGTGTAAAGTGCAAAAATCTTTGGTCCAAGTACAGTACCTTGAGCAAGTCCAATTTTCACCTCCAGCCAGTCAGAATGGTAACCATCCACAACAACTCTTTGTTTGCGTCCAGAGAAAAAAGCGATAATATAATTGACGACTTCAGAAGACAAACCAATATCCAGCAGAATGTTAGTGAGGACTTCGTAATCAACGCTTCCAAAGGCATCACTGATATCAGTGTAGACAACATCAACTGGTACACCCTTGTCAGCAAGTTCAGTCCATACGTCACGTGCTTCCAAAAGGTTTGTAGTGCAAGATTTACCTTTAGCAAATCCATACTGATCTGGGTCAGTAAAGCCAAGTTCTTCGAGTTCCTCATCGATCAGATTCTTAACAGCCCTTTCACATACCTTTGCAGCAACGCATGTTAGACTTATGGGCCTGTAGTTGGCTGGATCAGTCTTGGAGCCTTTCTTGTGGATAGGACTAACATTAGCCAACTTCCAGTCCTCTGGAACAACTCCTTGTTGGAGGCATAAATTCACAATCAAACACAGAGCCTTAGCAATAGGCTGGCAGCAGTATTTTAAAATCCAAGGTGAAATACCATCAGGCCCAGCAGCTTTGTGAACATTCAGATTTTGTAACAAGTCCTCGATTTTTTTCAACGGGACGAAGTCACAACGTGAAGGACCTGGAAGCAGAACAGGGTCAGATGATATCTCAGGAATTTTAGTAAAAGTTCTGTTGAGGGCATTTGCCTTGTCAACAGGTGCATTGATAACGGAGCCCTCGATGGTCAAGGGGCTGAGTTGTGGTCTCGCATTTCTTTGGCGGTTAATGAAACCGAACACTGCTCTGGAGTTTCTTTTGCAGTCATGAAGAAGGGCTTTACACTTTTCTAGCTTGTGACGTCTAAGGGTCTCTATAAGATTGTTTCTAATTCTGCGAAAGGTGTTAAAGGACTCGAGTGTCTTTTGTACTTTATAAATTCTCCACAAGCGGTTTTTCTCTTTCAATGCTTCGACAATATGTTGAGGCAGAGGTTGGCGATGGTTGCCTGTTCTTTGTTTAGGAATATAAAGCTCAGTCAGCTGAGTGATATTGCTCTTAAGGTGTTCCCAGCACTCGTCAACTGTTTTATCAGCAAAGGAGCACTCCCAGTCCATTTCAGCTAGAGCAATATTCATCTCTGTGAATTTTCCTTTCTTGTAGTTGTAATTTGCTAGGTTTTTTTTCTCAGTACGTGGGGCACTGAGGACGTCCCATGTAAGGATGTCGTGGTCACTATTCCCTAGAGGGGCCAAATGTCTAATGGTAGGAATAGAGCAGTCGCTGGAAGTAAGTATAAGGTCCAACAGTGAAGGTACTTGATTAGGCACGACACGAGTTGGATTAACCACATGTTGTTCCCAGCATTTTTCCTGGGTTAGCTCGAGGAAATCTCTCTCAACCTCTTGCGCTCCAGTAACAATGGAATCGTCCTTCCAGGAGATCCGAGGCACATTAAAATCACCGCACACAATATAAGGTGGATCCAGGCGAAGATTGCGTAGATACTGTAAAAAGTCTCTGTCTGAATCCTGACTGTTATTTCCACTCCTATAGCAGCAAACAATTAAAAAAGGGGTAGGGCTGTGCACTTTAACGCAAAGAATTTCGGCTAAATGACCCTTGAACTCAGAGACTAGACTGATGTCAAAAAGTTTTTTTGCATAGATTGCAACTCCACCGTGAATTGTACGGATACGATCCAGCCGAATGATTTGGTAGCCATCAGGGAGGACCTCGCCGTCGCAAATTGAAGGCTTCAACCAAGTTTCAGTCATAATAACAAAATCATAGTCACTGGCTTTTAAAAAGCACTTCAACTCACCAATCTTGGAATATAAATCTCTACAGTTGCAAAGAACAAACGTGGTAACATCACAATTATAGTTTTCCACAAGTTGGGCAGGAGAGCTTACCTCCCTGCCCTTCTGTCGTTTTTTGGCCTTGAAGAACGTGGGCGTCCCAAGAATGGCTTCAAAAGAGTACCTGGAGGCCAGCTGTCCTTGTTCAGAACATCATCGAGATGATTTTCCTCCACCTCGAGACAAATGATGAATAAGTGTTGAATTTAGTTTCCAGTTTAGGTTTAGTTTAGGTTAGTTGACATTCGCATTCAAAATCTACCCACTTGACCACTTATCTTTACAATCGTTCGTCTTCGCTGTCTGGATGGTTGCTTGCCACTTGATGTTCAATCGGTTTTGCAACTTAGGATACATGAGATGGTGGATAAATGGATGTGACGGAGGCTTTACTCCTTGATTTTCCATGTTTGTGTTAAGTAACTCCAAAGCACCAACGGAATTGCGAACCACAACAAGGAGTCCACACACCCAATTAACTAAAATGGTACGACCACCACCACGTTAGAATCTAACTCGAAAAATTATCATCATTTGAGGGCCCTCGAATCACTTACCATAAAACACATGGAAAATCAAGGAATGAAGCTTATGAATATTCGGCCTCCGTGTCATCCATTTATTCACTACCTCATGTATTCTAAGTTGCAAAACCGATCGTAAAGATCAGTGGTCATGTTGGTAGGGATGCACCGAATATTCAGTAATTATTCGGTATTGCCTATTCTTGAAAAACCGACAACCGGCGATGACAGTGGTTGATTGAAGACATTAATAAAGAAGATAAACACATAAATCACCACTTGTACGAAATACCGGTAGTACTTCAATTTTCGAGGAAAACCCGTTCCTCTTCATTTTTTTATTCGACTTCTGGTGAAGAGGAATGGGTTTTCCTCGAAAATTCGAGTACAATAGTATTTTGTACAAGTGGTGATTTATGTGTTTATCTTCTTTATTAATTGGCCTATTCTGCCAAAAATTTAAGTATTCGGTATTCGGCCGAATAGTGTTCAGATTTGTTGGTATTCGGCCGAATATTTTTTAGTATAAATTTATGCAATTGTGTGAATGTAAAAACGTTTAGCTAAGCATTTAGTTTTTGGTTTGTGAGGAATTGTCTTCTGATATTTTTAAAGAAGGAAAAAATGATCAAATATGTTTAAATTACAGGTATTCGGTCAAGTATTCGGCCGTTATTTGCCACAGAACCGAATAATTCGGTATTCGGCCGAATATTCCGTATTTGGTATTCGGCAAGTTAAGTATTCAGTTATGTATTCAGTATTCGGTGCATCCCTACATGTTGGAAGATTTTGTACGCGAGTGTCAACAAACCATCTGATGCAGTAGTAAAAAGTTATCATTATCGTAATCGTAAGAAGCGTGATGAAGAAAGTCGACCTTTTAGCACAATACACCAGTGATTGATTGACACGAAAATTTGCACGAACATTTTTAGGTTGTGTATTTAGTTGCAGTTTGAGTAAAAATTTGCTCGTCATGAATCGGAAACATCCCTGTGGTCTAATTCCAACGGAAGTTAACAAATTTTAGGCTTAAAATGATTAATTGCCTGTTATATAACGGACAGATTCCAATAGCGTTCTGGGCTCAAAAAGGGGGGGGGGGGGGGGTGCAATGTGCGTTTCTGAACTGACAAATTGTGCTCGGGCGACACACTTGGGGTGCGAAAATTTGCGCTCCTTAAATATGAAGATATTGCAACTTTATTGTTTCAAGTTGCATTTAAGTTAAAATTATGAGAGAGAGTGTTAATGGTGAAAATCGTTGCAAAAGCTCGGTTTCATGATGCTGCAACTTGCCTTATGCCATATTTTGTGTTGCAATTGAAAACTTAAAAAAAATGTAGTTTCAAACAAGCAGCCTTAATCAAACAAACTTAATTCTACAAAATCTTAAGAAATGTTTCCTTTTTCGCAATGCAGAACCCAGCTGTTAGACTAAAATACCCTATTTAATCCTGCTTGAACAATGCGGACCATAGTGCAGCATGTCTGCATGCTCATTGTACTGCTGCTGAAGCAAGCCTTGATCCATTCCAACTTTGCTTAATATTAAAAACATAGAACAATACGAAAACGTTGAAATTGACTTAAGAGTTCACGCTCGCATTACGAAAGAAATTCCATTTTTAACGCTCATTTTCAAAAAACAAATACTTCAGTGTGTTCTGTGAATTTTCGACAGTTCTTGATGGTTGTGGTGTAAAACTTCATCCAACGGTTTTTATCAAGCCAACCGAAATAGTGGTGCTCTTTGGTTCACATCGTTCCCGTTTAGGTTTGAGAGTGGCTGCGTGCGTAGCCCTGTATTTGCCAGCTTGCTTCTTCCACCTTTTCGCGAGGCTATCACTTACATCATTTCTGAGAAGGTACTGTATTGCAGTTGTTGCTGGTACTTGAATATTCATCAAGTTTTCAATACATTTAATGTGAGCCAGTCAATGTTTCTAGGCCTCTGAGGTACTTGTCCTGCCTGAGTTGGAAACCAGTCACGCTGTTTTTCCAATCGATTCCTTGTTTACTTGTTCATGTGGTGGATTGCGACGTCGTTTTTCAACTTTTTTTTTCTCGTATTTGTTCAGTGTTGTCTCTGTTTTTCCCCTTTCTTGTCTCACCCACATAAACATGAAGATTGGGGGAACGCTTCATTGATAATGTGTTGACTATACTTAAAAGACGAGTTATTAAATACTTAACCCTTTAACTGCTTTGTTACCGTATCGCTACGGCTCACTTGACAATAGAAAACCCTTTAACTGCCTTGTTACCGTATCGCTATGGCTCACTTGACAAAAGAAAAACAAGAGTCCAAATGCGCGTCCAAGCTATGTGAAGTGTCCCCGGGAACCCTGAGCGTGGCGGGCAAGCACAACCCAATGGTTAGCGTTGTGGTCTCGAAACCGACTGAATGCCGGATCGACTCCCTCATCTGTTAGGGTAAGCCACAGGAAGTCAGTGTGGCAGTTACAGGGTTATGAGAGTGAGGACAAGATTCCATTTCTTGATGTGCTGCTGTCGAGAACGCAGGAAGGTGCCATGCTACAGCTACAGAGAGAGGACATTGCATTGTCATCGGTATACCCTCAAAATCAACTTAATGTTTGTTTGCAATGAGTTTGTGCATCTTGTGAGAAACTCTTGACACTTGGGGTAGCAAGACCACACCTAAACAGGGTGAAAGAACATTTCATTTCTCTAGGGTATCCCTGGGGACTTCTAAACTAGCTGATTTAAGAGGCAGTTGTGTTTAGGAAGAGTAGGTGCCAGTAGTGATGGAGGAGAAGGTGTAGGAGGACTTGAGCAACAGCAAAGAAGCAGGAGGCTCAGGATTAATTGCATGAGAGGTATCAGTGAGAACGTGCAGCAGATACTCGAGCATGAAGGATTTGACACCTACTGTAAGAATGAAAAACGGATAAAAGCGAGGCTGCCGAGCCGGAAAAGGAACCAAATGAAGCCAGCAAGTAGGACAGGGAGATGTAACAATAGCGAAGATGAAGAGCTAGGGAGAATTGCCAACACATAAAGAAAGGGGCCATGTAGGGACTGTGAGGCTGTTCATGTAGGTGAGACAAGAAAGCGAGCGAAAACTATACAGCAACACGTAAGAGATTCGAGAAATGAAACGTTGAAAACGGCACCGCAGTCTACCTCATGCACACGCAACATTGAATCGCTTGGAAAAACACCACAACGTTGCTCGTTTCCAACTTTGTTAAGAAAAAACACCTTAGAAGCCTGGAGTTGTTAACCATTTGGGCTCATGCTGTATGTAACAAAAACTATGAACACTGAAGCACCAGCAACACCTGCAATACAGTACCTTGTCAAAATGACCTAAGTCATCGTCTCACGAAAAAGTGGCGAAGCAAGCTGGCAAATACAGGGCTACTTTCAAACCAAAGCGGGAACAATCTGAACCAAAGAGTACCACGATTTCGGTTGGCATGATGAAAACAGTTGGATGAAAGTTTTACACCGCAACCATCAAGAACTGTTGAAAATTCTCGGAATACAGTGAAATATTCTTGTTTTGGTAGTGAGCGTTAAAATGGAATTTCTTCATAATAGTACAGTAGATAATAAATAGAAAAAAAAAAGAAACGAACCAGCAACACTCAATAGGAAATAAACTTCATACTGTATTTGTTTTGAAGACCGAAGTAAGTAAGTTATGCTTATCAGACCGTCGTAAGTCAGTGAAAGTGCTTCGAGTATCATGAAATAATCTACATTTAAGTATACTTCTTCATAGAATTCTCCTCGCTGTGTTACTAGTTTTGGGATGTCCCTTTGCCAAGTCGGCCCTTTCCAACCTAATTTGCATACAATTTCCCCTCTAATTTATGTAAAAATTAACACTTTCCGCCTCTTCTACGTCGCTTCCGGTACGCTGCTGCATGTTTTAGGTATGGGAAAACGATTTGTTTACGCGTGGAAACAGTTTTACATTGACGGCAGCTTGTGACTATACCTTTGGAGGAATACTGTCACGAAGGATGCATATCGATTTCCACACGGATGGCGAGGATGCAGGACGGTTTGTTTGGATTCGTGAAAGACGGCGTCGGGCGTGGTTAGGGAATGGCGGCACTGTTAGGAACGAAGTAGTGAGTGATGTGGGCCCGACCTTTCCTTGCAGAAGTTTGCAGTGCTGAAATGAGGTAAGATTGATGGAATGCTAGGAAATAGCATTGCTATGGAAGTGTTGCGAATATTGTTGAGAAAATTAATTTTACGCATGTTGTAAACATCCATTGTATGTCGTACAGCCAGTGGGCGTACGGACATAGATAAGCCTACTAGTGCCAACACGTTGGTAGAGAGAATTCCACGAACCGGTCGTGTGGCGAAACTACGTGCAAATAATTATAAGAAATACCACTTTGTGAAAAAGTTAGTCGGGGACTAGAAGCCGGCTGAGTGCCAAGCAGGGGAATAGGCTTATGGAGGAACGAAAAATTCCGTCTTTACGACGAAGGGCCGGGCAGGCGTCTGAGTCGTGATGATTGTGAGGACGGGCGGTCCGAGCCGCGACGGTAGTGAGCCGGGCAGGTGGCCGAACCGTGATGAGGATAGTCGGACAGGGGTCCGGGCCTTGAAATCCGTGAATAGTTACCCGAGGGACGGCAAAGTGTGTTACCGAGCCAGTTTGCATTGATGGGAAATGTACTGCAGGTGTAAACAAACGTTTGTAGTGGAAGGCATCGGCCGAGATTGTAATTGGCCTGTTACTTAGAGGGCGGCCGGTGCCGCAGTTGGTTGACTTGGCTCGAAGCGGTGACGGTGTCGAGTACAAATAGGCCTATTTGTTGGCAACCGTTGACAGAATCAAGGATCTGGTTGGTGGCAGAGTGAACAGTAATCTGCGACAACTGGCGTTCGCGAACTGTTTGATAGCACGGAGGGAAGTGTCGCACCATTATGGAAGCGAATGGCTGCATACAGTTGAAGGCGAGTGAGACAAAATGGCGGCTCGTGTTGACGAATAATGGCATCGGCCGACATTGTTAGTGGCAGAATTGGTTACGTCGAAGAGACGATTCCTATGTATAATTGTCGGGTGTTAGTGGAAATTTTGGATGGAATTGCGATAGGCCTGGTAGCTAACAAAGTATTAATGCGATGTTAGAGATCCGGAGGGCCGAATGGAAGGCGTCGGTCGGGCCGCGAGAGTGTAGGCTGTCGGCCCATCGAAGTGGGCCTTGATCAATCGGTCGGAATTCCGCTGAGACTACTTTGGGTGGTGTTACGGGGTATTCGGGAAGGGGTGCACGGCGGTGCTATTGGTTTCCCGTGCTGAAGTATTTATTTATTTAATTTTGCTTCCGGAGTCCTTGCCGGAGTGGTCACTACGCCAGAATCCCCCCCCCCCCCCCAACCACCACCACCACCACCACCACCACTTTGTTGGGTTGGCTTCAGCCTAGGGGTACTGCTCACAGCCGTTGCCGGATTGTGATGGAAGACTGCAATGGCTGCGTTAGCCCTTGGTGGCTCAGTGGGTAGGAGTGAGGCTCAGGATCTCAGGGTTCGATAATTTTCTGCGAGTGTTATGGTTGTTGGCAGGAGTTAAACGAGGGTGTGGTATATAAGACACTGGTGGGTTGCATTGCACCACTGTGGTCGTAGCATCAGGGTTGTAGGCCCAGCACACCTTTCAGCGCATCCGTTAGTTCGTAGATTTTGAAGGGTGTTTTTGTTTGCGCATTGTTACTCCGAGATAAGTGGTCAGTTGGGGCCTGGCCGTAGTGGCGCGCCTCCTGCTGACCTGGCACCCGCCGCCGGACCTGGCGGTAAACTCATTGATGACGGGACGGTATGCGTGTTTTTTCTTCGGGATCTGGGAATGGCTACATTATCTCTGCAGGCGTGTGACTTCGGAGTAGTACCTCATTCAGGTTTCTTAGCTTGTGAAGGGGCAGCAGGCTCGACGCCAGGCGCTGTTTACTCTTCTTGAGCCGCTGCAAGATGCTGGGTGTGTCGGATGGTATAGCATCCTGTTTTTTATTGTATAATAAACCACATGGATCCGTGTCGTCTAAAACGTTTCGCTTGGCAGTAGAGATCAAGATTAGCACTGGCCAGTCGCCAGATGGCGATTAACTTTTGGGCTCCAGCGAGCATCAAGTTTCCACTTAGTCGCCAGTAGGAGGTGACAAAACTAAAGCAAATTTAAAATGTCAACAGTTGTTAAACTAGTGGCATGCAGACTCCTTATTTGTCTCGTTTAATTTATTCATTTGCCTTAACGCTGGTATTAGGACATAAGAGTAAATGTAAACAGTGTGCCATTCTAGTTCTTAATGCTGGTATTAGGTTAGGGTACAAAAATAAATGTAAACAGTGTGCCACTCTAGTTCGCACTGAAGGACACACCATTAATTTACCAAAGGTTGTACCTTTTGTGAAACCTCTCAGTAGTTCTTTGGTTCATGAAATTTGAAAAGTAAAAAGTTTACTGTCTCGTAAAATTAATTTTGTACATGCTGTATTGTTCCCTGAACTAAACATCAGAATCTTGTTCTAAAAGCAGTGTCTGAATTGGGATTACTACAGCATGAAAATGCGTAAACTGGGATTCTGTGTGATAAAAACGCATTGCGGCGATAAATAAAACACAACTGGCGACTAATCAGAGCTAGCTAACCAGCCAGTGGCGACTGACAAAAAAATGTTAATCTTGACCTATACTTGGCAGGCATCAACGTGGCTCCCTCCAGGTGCGCATGGTGGTGTCACCCTACAGTGGGCAAATGTGGGACGCTGCCATCAGTTTGGGGCGCTCGCTACAGGGCCTTCGTCATCGATTTGTCACTGCCGTTACCAGCGGGAGATTGAGCCTGGCATAGTGGGCTGTTACGGCAGATATAACAACAGGGCCTGTTTTAGCATTTATGGGTGGCTGGTGCTGCGCCACGTTTATAATCTATCCCAAAACTAGTAACACAGCGAGGAGAATTCTATGAAGGAGAATTGAAGATTCTACCAGAGAAGTTGTTCTCGCAGGAGAATCTAAGTTCTCCGAGTAGAATGCGACGAAGCTGTGTTAGTTTGATTACCCACCTGCCTCCCTGTCGCAGGGAACCACCAGCAGAGGCGACAGTGGGGATAGAACGAGAGGAAGAGTAGGGTACCGGAAGTGACGTAGGGAGAGGCGGAAAGTGTTGATTTTTGCATAAATTAGGGGGGAAATTGTATGCAAATGATGTTGGAAAGGGCCGACTTGGCAAAGGAACAGCCCAAAACTAGTAATACAGCTTCGTCGCATTCTACTCGGAGAACTTAGATTCTCCTGCGAGAACAAGTTTTCTGTTAGAATCTTCAATTTTTCTTAATAGTTTTATTGACGTGCAGGTTTCTGCTTGCTGTTTTGTCACTTTGTTACTTAATCACTTTGTCGACTCACATCTCAAGCTTTGCATTTTCAGATGGTATGGAGAACTGGGATGACGCCAAGTTAAAGGAAGTGGTGGAGAAAAAGCACGCAGAAGCAGACACGAAGCTCAAGACAGAAATTGTTAGTTGATGTGGTTTTGTAATCCATGTACCAGAAATTAGTAGAAATTTGCATTTTAAACTGCAGTGTTACCTTATACTACAGTAGTATCAAATCATAAGTTGGTCAATCTTGACCGATTTTATTATTTATTATTATTAATATTACAGTATTTCATTTCTGAGAACAAGGTACATAGTTCGGTCAGAAGGTGGCAAAATATATACACAAAAAAAAAAGGATTTAAAATGGGCATTTTATGTTGAGGTTTCATGATTAAAAAATGTCAAAACGTCAACTCACTCAATTGTTGTTCATCGTCATCAGTGAATTTTCAATTCTGCACTTGGATCTTCTTCAGTCTAAAAATGGGAGGTATTCAGTGTTGCGAAATTTAAATTAATAAATCAGATTTTTTTATTATTTAACAAAACCATATACTGTAGCTTTTTGACGCGCACCCACTGTTTCAGAAATGGGTTTCTTAGAATTCGTAGTACAGTTGAGATTTTTTAGCATTGAATCAATCATTATTCATTATGTAAAAGTAAAACCAGTACTGTACAGACTTGGATAAAGTTGTCATTTTTACTACTATCCTAAAATACTTACCTGTATTTTATATGCTTTACATGTTTTGGAAATGCCTTTCGTCCCAACCTTTAATTTAAACGCACTCCGGGCCCTTGCAATGGCGCTCCCTGGGGCGCATGACCACCGTCAGGCGGCGCCCCTTCCCCGCTACTCGTCACAGTTTGTTTGGGACGCGACGAGTAACGTCGCATCGTTTTTCGCTCAGCCGAATAGGCCTAAAAATGGCGGATTGTAATCGTTGTCCCTGCTTCGGGAAAGATGGCAGGCTATTCGAAAGAAGACTAGACCTGAAGGATTGCCGTATTTTCGGATATTGTGTAGAGTGTTGGAA